>PVIH01007238.1:0-10008 GCA_004025045.1 Sigmodon hispidus | reverse complement strand
CCAGTTTCTCACTTAGCGTCTTGGTTTCAGTATTGGTTATGAATTTTAAGGTTATGAGTAAGAATTTTATTGGTTTTTGCAGGTGATGTTTTCACTCTCAGTTACTTTTTGTGGCAGATATTGATATTTTCTTTCCCCAGAATCATTCTATTTCTTTCTCAAAGAATTCTACTTATAAGACCATCCATTTTTCTTTCAGGAAAAGTATGACCTGAAGCATTTCATGAGAAAAACTAATATACTATCCAAGTTACTGATGCCTATCCACTTGTCTTTGCCAATTACTATGGTTGAGATGGACAAGCAAAGAACTTTTTGCCAACAAGATAGACAAGGAATCTGCTAGAAGTCTCAGACACATGGGCTGACTCATTTTACTTTATTCACTTAGAAACTGTTCTGATGAAAACCTATTTACAGCTACTATGAGCATTTTAAGACTCAAAGGTAGACATCATCTAAATAACAAATCATGTTAAAATGAAAACATGGTGTAAAAATTAAACTTCTAAACAAACCATAAAACTGTGCAAACCCATAGTTCTTCTTAAGGGAGACAACAAACACCTATTGTGAATTTCACATTGTGTTACAGACCTAAGAAGCCCAGCTGATATGTAACTATGACCCTTATTCAAATAGTATTGAGCCATTATTTTCCTTTCTAGGTCTTTAGGTTTAAACTATAATTACTCTCTATTATATATATAGTTCATATATAATACACATTTATGTATCATAAACTATACATATTAATATAATAGTTTATAATATATGTTTCAATACTATAATATATTACAACTTACTTTATTATATATTAAAGTATACTGTTAAAATATACCATAGTAAATATACTATTAAAATATACTATTAGTAAAATCTTTAATATGCTGAGTGTTAATTTTCAATTAATGAGGTATATAAGTTATCATGGGAGGCAATCAATTTATCACTAATGTAATATTTACTAGTATTTTCCCTTTGTACATGAAAAACATAATTTGTGTAATGAAAACAATATTAATTAAGAGGAAACATAAAGAAATTTTGTAAGATTGGATTTGTGTGCCTTTGCTTGAAGAAGGGAAAAAAGGAAAATTAATACTGCATTGATGAATGAATAGCTTCAAGTTATGGGAACTTACGTTGTGGTGGTGCCTGAAATTGTCTTACTAAAAAATGAGACAATAAGCTATAATTAAACTAATTTATATCCGGCAAATCATGTAGGACTTTATCACTTGTTTTAATGTGGTATCTTTTCTATTGCTCTATTATCTCAAGTTTAATTGTGTTTTTTAAAAATAATTTTACTTAATTGCCTCTAGTTACTGTCAGCTTCTTAAGCACCCAAATTATGTTATTCTAAACTGAAAAACCTTTCATATGGCCATTCATCCAAAAGTAATTCCACCTATGATCTTAAAAATAATCCTTAAATACCCTCACTTTCTGCTACAATGTCAATATTCATATTTTCCCTGTGTTTTTTTAGAAATTCAGTTGATAAACTGGGTCTTTGATATTCAACAACAAAATGTGAATATTTATGATTCAACAATGGGAAGAAAATATGAAGTCTTAAATTCATTTATGTATAATATCATTTTTCTTAAGGCAAAATGCTCATTTCTTCATTTTCTAGAAGCAAATATTGATTAGTTTACATTTTAAATATGTCAGTGTTTACATTGAAATCTTTTTGGATCTTGCTGTCACTGAAGAAAAGCAAACAGGGAAGAATGTCAATGTCTTTAAGGAATAATCTAGTTGCTTCTCTCATCTTTCTCATCCCTCTATCAAAGCCTTTCACACTAACAACAAAAGACTCTGGAAACATTGCAGCTACAGTATAATCATCTATGCTCACCCCTGATCTATGAAGAAGGGAACTGGGAATCCATAGTTCTCCAGTTATTTAGAAACATAGGATATACTATGCAGAAATAAGCTGTTGAAGAAATTATAAAATAAATATTAGCCCTTGGATGTGAACTATAAAGTTATGTGATAGAGTACTAGCCACCATGAATTAAGAGCTGTCTGACACTTGCCCTATTATGCTGCACCACTTTACCATGTCATATAGGCAACTGAAGAGCATAGGCAACCCACTTCTTAGAATTAGTGAAGTTGAAGCTTTACACTCACTTTATATAAAATTAAAATTGAGTATTAAATTTATCTGGATACTTTAAATCCAATTTAACTTAAGCCCATCATTAGTCTCTGAAACAACTTTATTCATTTTTTTATTCAACAAATATTTATAGACTCATAAAATTTATGTCAGGAAAATTCTGATGACAAGAGTTTTAGAGCAATGGAAAAATCAAATTCTTTCAAGGATTAGATCTGGACATACCACTCAGTTAGGTTTGCTATACATTACTTTTTATTATAATGGAACATAGCAGTAAGACTATCTTGTATGAAGCTGAGTGAGTAGTTGGGGTGCTAATGGGCAGGCTAGGGGAATAAACTGGCCCAGTTTACTAGTGAGGACTTCAAATGTGGCATTTTATCCTTGATACCATTCATGTGGCATTTAACATGTGCTTTTTTTTTTTTAAGACAAAAACAAAAACAAACAACACATTCATGAAATAAAAGCTGTGCTTTCTGTTGTGAGGCAAGATACCTATACTGTTTCTTGTATGTTTCTTCGTAGTGTGTAAAGTCAGAAGTGTCTGCTGTTTGCAATCAAACATGCACATGTTAGTAAACAAGGCAGGCTATGAGACACACATAAGAAATACTGGTGAATGCCAAAGGCTGTGGGAACATACAGTAGATAGCAATTGATAGGTCAAGTGTCTACCCACCAGAAGAATAATTCTCTGATGGGGAGACCCACTTGCCAAAAACCTTGGGGATCACTAAGTCTCATGTGCCACTACATTTCTTCCCTAGGAACAGCTATGGGCATTTTTTTTCTTTGCTTGTACATTTATCTCATGAATATATTCCACCTATTGGGCACAAATTTAGCTTTGGGAGTTAATTTTTGCTTAATCTGTATAGTTTTGAAGAATATAAATAGTACTAGAATATTTTTCATGCATGAGCTGACATAGGAAAAATAACTATATTCTTAGCTACAAAGATAACCTTTTACACAAAGACTTGAAAAATATTTTTAAAGCAGACTATTTGCCCCTGAAAAAATATGCACAAGAAAAAATTTCCAGTTGTCTGTGGAACTAAAATCAGGTATAAAGCAACTTTAGAAGACAAAACACTCTATAGCAACTGACTTTCTGCATGTACTCTTAACTTCACTGTTATGATATAAGGTTCAAGGTTCTGTCAACCAGCTGTTATTGCTTAGGTCCTGAATTTCAATGTCACTCTCCATGATATCTCTCAGGCTATGTACTTTGCTTACTTACTCAAGAAGTGCTTTGTGACCCTGAAAATGTAATTTATATTTGTCCATTTTTGTTTTGCTGTAGAGAGAAGTGTGAAGGATGTAGAGAGTAGTGAGAAGAGATATAGCTGGTGAAGAGAGATGAGAAGCTATGTAGACAAAGAGAACTGTTGCTCTGTAGAGGGAATATGTGAAGAGATGCAGTTGAGTGGAGAGAGACGTGGCTGAAGAGAGAGACATGTAGAAAAGATATGGAACTATGTATTGGTATGTATAGCTGTGTAGAAGAATATGCAGAGTGTAGCTGTGTGAAGAATATAAATGTGTAGAGACAAATTTTCAGAGAGGATTTGTAAAATGAAGTAAAAGAGGAAGTTAGCATCATAAAGTGTGTCTTTTCTTATTTTCCCCTCAGATAGAAAAGCCTAGTTCTTGCTGCATTTTTCTTTTTGCATACCCTGGAGACATTCTTGGAGCAGGCTCTCTCAAAGGCCATCAATAG
Organism: Sigmodon hispidus; assembly: GCA_004025045.1. Taxonomy (NCBI): domain Eukaryota; kingdom Metazoa; phylum Chordata; class Mammalia; order Rodentia; family Cricetidae; genus Sigmodon; species Sigmodon hispidus. Next base: position 6,136 of record PVIH01007238.1, on the reverse strand, counting down.
GTCAATAGGTGAATTTTCAGAAAGGGAAGAAGAATGTCCTTTTTACATTGTCACTGTCTTCCCAGTCAGCTAGCAAGAAAAAAGAGACCACAATTTTTTTCACTCCCAAATTCTAGGAAGTGTCCTTGTCAGCATCCTGTGGGTGGGGAAAGTTTGGTAGGAGAAGCTTGTCCTTTCTTATATTGGTTATCTGCTGCCTTCTTAAACTGTCCTGGAGGGGAGACAACTATTTTTATTCAAATTAATCACATCTCTAGCCAAATGTCATTTCCACTTTCATTTCCTTCATCTACCTGTACAGGGAGCCTAACCACTGTCCAGCTTCCTCCCTCCTCTATTCTATCAACAGCTGCATTATGTATGAAGAGATGGCCCTTTGTGTCTTTTCATCATCCAGTGCAAGTATTAGGAACACAAGCAATGTGTATTCAAATAAGAAAATGACTAAATGAAAAGTCTTTTCTGTATTGAATTTAGAATTATTTAATTCAGCTGAGAAATAGACTTTTCACAACTAAAGAAACTAGAGAAGTGGAAAAATATAAAGGTCTTTTTTTTCTGCTGTTTAGAAAGGACTGTGTGTGACTTCAGTTCCATGATTATATTCATTAGAATCATAGGATTGCCACTCAGGTGCTTGGTTAAACAGATTGCTTTTTAGCCAGGCATTGGGGGGGGGGCTATCATATTTATGTGCAGAAAATGAAATATTCTGTCTGTGAATTTAAATACATGCATGATTGTCTTCTTTTGTGGTTCCTTTCAAACCCCAAGTGTCTCATTTAAAAAGGAATCATTTCAGTTCCTCTCAGTCAAAAGATTAAGGCATTTTAATTTTCCAAGGAGAGAAATTCCCAATGCCATACAGAAGTTTCTAATCCTATCCCCATATAAACGAAATTCTTAAAAACGTCTGCCTCCGAGGGAAACAGAATCCATTAAAAAGTAGTTATTAAAGCTTGTGAAGAGAAAACAATATTAGAAGTGAAAACATGATGGCTCTGGGGCAATGAAACTTGCTGGAAGTATAGTATCAGGAATGGAAAAGGAGAACGATCTTTGGTATAAAAAAGGATTATGATGAAAAATATAACTAATTAGCATTTTCATTGTTTCTTTCAATAAAAATCTCAAGAAACTTTAAGGGACAAACAAGGTGATAAAATGATGCTTCAGGGTAGGCTACCAGATGGAATAATTTACACACAATGAAAATATATACAATATAGAAATGTCACTGTTTATATAAGCTGCCTAACTGCCTCATCATGGTGTCTGTGCATATTTGTTGCCACATATAGTGCTCCAAACAGTTTAATGTGTAAGAGCAATATAAATATTTTAGTAAGCACTATTACCTTACAAGTATAACTCTAAAGCGATATATAAGTGGGTCAAGTGTCAGAAGTTTTAATGTGAATGAAGACACATTCAAATGTTGTATAAATTGTGTAGGTCCCTATTGAGTGACCTATCTATCTAGAGTATAAAAGCTATTGATGAATAATGCATATAACTATGTGTAGAGTAGAACAGTTGTGGGGAATAAAGTATGCATGACTTAGTTAGGTTTATATTGCTGTACTACAGACCACAATCAAAAGTAGCCTGGGGATTTATTTCAGCTTATAGTCTATCATGGAGGGAAATTAAGTCAAAAACTTCAATGTAGAAACTGAAGCAGAGGCTGTGGTGAAATAATACTGGATTACTCACCCTGTCTTGCTCAGCCTGCTGTCTATACAACCCAGGACCATCTGGCCAAGAGTGGCACAATCCACAGTGGGCAGAACTCTCCTACATTATTCTGGAAAATGCCCCATACACTTGCCTACAGGCCAAGCTGATGAAAGCATTTTCTCCGGTTCCCTCTGCCCAGATGACCCTAGTTGTATAAAGTTGACAGAAAGCTAGCCAGCACAGTTCATGTTTTATGGTTGTGAATCATCTGTAATTAGAGGCTTGCAGAAGACCAAGAACGTATGACACATTCTAATGCTAGTTCAGAAGGAAAAAAAAAAGATGTTTTTCAAAGGCTGGATCTCCTTAACAATCAGAGTTAATATGCAAGAGTCATAAAGAAGTTGAAATGTAACACAGTGCATGTGTTCTGTTCTGATAAGGATTATTATTTCAGGAACCAAGGAAGATCAGCTTTGGTTTCAATTCATAAAAGTCACCCATTGCACTGACAGTTCAATGAAGATGCCCCACAAACTAATGATTATGTTTCTAATAAAGAATAAAGATGAAACAATGATTAAGCTATATGGACTGCTGATTAGTTCCATGAATCTGAAAATAACACATGCTGTACATATGCTCACTGACCTGGAAATGGCTTTAATCTTTTAAACCTTAAGCTTGCATTATAAAACATAGGAATTAAATAAATCATGCACATTGCAGTCTCTTTGCACAGAAACTAGCCTTTGGAGTTTTTGAATGCAAAAACCAATGCTTTACTAACCACATACAATGAAGGGAGATGGTGGCCCCAAAATGGACTGAATTTACTAGTTAATGTGTTATCTGACTCTGCAAGAAAGGGAGCCCATGTTTCATCTTCTATATATTTAAATTTATAGAATTTAATACAACCTCTGCTTAACATTGCATCTCTATGCATACTTCTGTATGCATTTAGATGGTTCTGGAAACTTAACATCAAATACACCTCTAACCTTAACTATTTACAATTACTAACTGAATATGGAATCTTTGGGACAAACCTGGGGTCTGTTCATCATATTCTTTTATGGTTCTTTTGAATTTCACTTTTTGGGCATATTATTTCATTCTTTACTGAAACTGATTTATTCCAAGCTATCTGAATATTCCTAGGGCTCCTAAAGTCAGTCATGGAAGTATTCTGTGTTTCTACATACAGTGGGTTTTTTTTTTGGTAGCGCTGTTTCTGTTGTATCCTCTTTCAGCTCTACCACCTTTTTCCTATGAATCTGGTTTTTATCGACTGGAAGAGTCAGCCCTTGAGAATGTTTGACACACTCTGATGCTGGTTCCTTCTGATGCTTGTGCTTAAACCTAAACATCATGAACACAGCTAGGATCTGAGATAAGAACAAGTTTTCAACTCAGTGTAATCATGTACTTGCTTGATTTTTTTCCCCAAAGCAATTACCCAGTGGATTTACAGAATGCTTATTTAATCAGGACTCAATTTCACCCACTATGATTTTATGGATTCAGATCTGTCCTTCAATACAACTGATTACTTCCCAAAAGTTCTTTAGTGGAAGGTACTGTTCTCAGCTTTTCCATGGACAGTAGCCATTTGAATGCTTCTGTTCTTTTTTTTCTCTTCCATATCATCAATAACTGGACTTGGAAACCCTTTAAACATTGTATTTTTAAATCATCAGAAAGGTTGAGAAAGGGTTTTATAAGAAAATGAGCTTGCTTACCATGAACTGTATATTCATTATGTTCTATGAAAATGTAAACCATTTATCAAAATTTGTTTCTTAATTTGTGTCTGATATATTGAAATACTTTTGTCTAACAAGAACCATACCATTTAGTACACTATTAATTCTAGTGATGTAGTCAATATTTTAAAATAAGAGTTGTGATTATCTAATAACTCTAAGGATTAGGATTTTATTTTCAAATTCTAATCTAAATTATTTTCAGGCTCAGAACATGACTAACATATCATTTACCATACAGGGAATTTAACTGCACTCATTCATTCACTCATGCATACATTTTTACATTCATTTGCATGTTTGAACTAATATCAGAACCTTAGAATTCATTAACACATGGTTTTACTGACTTAGACCCACAGGTAAAGAATCTATTGGTAGTCTAATGCAATAAATGATCAACATTCACTCAATGCTTTGAATTCTCACTCATTTGAAAGGAACCCATTTCAGGCTTGTTTTGGTATTCAGTAAGGTTTTCCACAAGTGTTTTTTGTATCACTTTTGAAGGACAAAAAAGAGTTTTGTGGGTAAAGAACAGAAGTAGAGCTCCTGGTCCAGCTGAAGAGAGAGAGGAGAGCATATATGAGCAAAGGGATCAGTATCATGAAGAGAAGACCCACAGAGATTGCTGACTGAAGCTATTGGGAGCTCACTGAATCAAAAACAACTGCTGGGGAAACTTTATGGAAAGAAACTAAACCCTCCAAAGGTAGACAACTGTCAAATGGCGTGGATAGTTTGTGGAGCCTCCTGCAGTATGATCAGAGCATATACCTGGAATATGAACTGACACCTCAGAGCCCATTCCCTGCAAAGGAACACCTAACTCAGCCTTAATACTGAGATGAGGGACTCGGACCTACCTCAGCTGGATATGCCAGACTGAAGTGACCCACTCTGGGACTCCTTGCCCTCCCTGGGAAATGGATGGGGGGTGGTGGGAGGAAGGAGGCTGAGGGAAGTCTGGGAGGAGGGAAGGGAAGGGGAGTAGTGGTATATATGGAAAAAATTTTTTAAATAAATTTAAAATGAAGGAAAAAAATAGAAAGCTGTAAAAAGGTCTGAGGGAAGAAGTGTCAAACACTCAACACTCCCTTGTGGTTCTGATTGCTAGAAATTTGTTTGAGAAAGGTAGATGATGTTGAATGCTGCCACTGGGACATAGAGGACATTTTATGTCAAAATGAAGACTTGGGACATAGAGGGCATTTTATGCCATAATGAAGACTTGGGATTTATTTTGTAGATGAAGAATAGCCATTGAAAAATTTATAGCAAGAGATGACATCATAAAATTTGCATTTTGGGATCACATTAGCTGAAAGTGAAGGATTGATTATAGCAGAACATGAGACCACAAGATGGTCTTTAAATATTTCAGTGAGAAGTAATAATATGGAAAAGTAGAGTTGATGTAATATTTGTAAAATTACATTATTTTATAAACAAATATGATAAAAATGTCTATAGAAATCCAATCTATCAATGAGGAAATCCAGATTTTTGGTTACAGATCTGGTTTGTAGCATGTGTCAGTATTTAGTATAAGATCTGAACATGAGAAGCTGTAAAATGGAATGCGCTCAAGTTTTAACTCATATTCAGTTTGTGGTCACTACAATGCTGTTTCATGGATAGATTTGGAGCACTAGATGACCATGTAAGTTTCATGCTGTAATAAGTGCATGTGTTCTTGACATGGTTAACTTACATGACAATGACTTCATAATTAGTTAATAGAAGGTCATGATTTAGCAACATAGGATGCCATAAGATGATAGTGGCTTACTCCTGTGTTTGCAAGGGGCTTTTTAGCATTGGAAGACTGTGTTACCACATGCCTCTAGTTTGGAAATGATTGAATTCCATAGAATAATCTTTGCTGGATGTTTACAGCTTTTATAGCTCCAGAAACTAAAACCCAAAACCAATACAGATCCTAAGACCAATTAACCAACCAACCAAACAAACATCATGTTAAACAAACAAACAAGCCATCCTGGGTCAATCTAGATTACAGATTAAATGGCTCAAATAACATAGATCCTTTCCTTACAATTCTAAAGGCTAGAAGGCCAAATCAGAGTATCATAAAGTTTAGTTCTTTAAGAACTTGGCTTGAGGGGACCGAGTGCTGTCTGCAGAATCCCAGCGCACTCTGGAGCAGGGGCAGGTAAACTCTGCCCCTGACCACATCCACAGCTCCTGCTGAGGGAAATTGCTCCCCGCCACGACCTCGAACTGAGCGAACCAACTACAGGGGTCTCTGAAGGGCAGATTCAGACCCCGCCCAGAGGTGAGAAGGGGACACCAGGCCTCAGCGCCTATATCCCAGCCTGGGAGGGAGAGTTGAGCTCCCATTACTTTCGGTTCCGCTCCTGGGACCAAGTGCTGTCTGCAGAGTCCCAGCACACTCTGGAGCAGGGGCAGGTAAACTCTGCCCGTCACCACACCCACAGCTCCTGCTGAGGGAATTTGCACGGCTCCCACCACGACCTCGAACTGAGCGAACCAACAACTGCAGGGGTCTCTGAAAGACAGAATCAGACCCTGACCAGAGAGGTGACAGGAGGCACACAAACCCGAGTGCCACAACTGACCAGGACCCATCTAATCGTGAACCACTGAAGCCATGGGCAAACGTCAGTGCAAAAAATTACATAATAATACAAAGGACAACATGG
>PVIH01007237.1:0-102411 GCA_004025045.1 Sigmodon hispidus | reverse complement strand
AGGGTTAGGGAGGCTGAGGGAGGCTGAGGGAGGCTGAGGCAGGGTGAGGCAGGCTGAGGGAGGCTGAGGGAGGCTGAGGGAGTCCCTCTATACTCATGTGCACAGCAGATCCACTTGATCCACTCTTTGACTATCTGTTCACACCATGTTCTTTTTTTTTTCTGTCTTTTTTTGTCCTATTCTATCCCTAGCTAACGTTAGATCACACTCTCATTAGGACTTGTAGACTGAAGTCTCTTCCTGTCATTGTTGAGTCCTGTTCTAGGTTATAGTTAGAGGCCCCAGAACAGCTTGCACAGAACTGAACACCCTTTCCCTCATGTGCTGTCCTCACTTTCCACTCTTGGGTTTGAGGCCTTCTAGTGGAATGTCCATGCTATGCCTGTTCCCTGGCCTCTCTCTGTTGTCTTCAGGCCAGATGCCTTGACCCCTGTGGGAATGAGCTATGATCCTTCTACCTCCTCCCAGAGGGACACCGACTGCTGGAAGAGAGATGTTATCTCTCCTTTCCAACTCTTCAGGCTTTCTTCCCTTATCTATCTCTATCTTATCTTCATTCTCAAAGTGTGTCAGAGGACTCCATTGTCCAAGCTCAAAGTTGAACACTTTGTTTTCCTTTGTGGTGAAGAGATGAAACATTGAATGTCATATGCTCCTATGAAAGGGTTCTGTCACTGTCCCAACCACTTTTTTTTTTTTTTTAAATTTGTGTTCTCTTACATAATGGCTACACTTTCTGGGAAGGGTTTCTTATATACTCATATCCAGTGTCTCTTGCTCCATGGCTTCTTATTGCCAGAGCCACACTTGACATTTCAGTGTCATCTGTAAGGGAACACCGCCATTGACATTATTGATTCAAGTGTTGGTTTCTCTCTCTACAGCCTAACTTGGACTGTGAGAGGCCAGCTCCCACAGTGTATCCAGGGTAATAAAAGAAATAGAGTATCTAGGGATAAGAAACATTTTTAATGTGAGGGTAATTAAAGACAAATCTCTATCTAACTGACTGGTAAAATAAGGAAAAACATACTTTCTGATGGTAAATGTCTCTTTTACTTCAACTTAAAAATGGTCTCTGACGCTGTCTCCACACAACTACAGATATTCACACTGTTATATTCTGTACATATATCTAAATATCTTTCTTTGCATACATATGGCCATTCATCTCTATAAATGTAGTTACATCTATTTTTACATGTCTACACATCTTTCTTTTGCATACATTATTCTTCTACATCTCTTTCTTATGTAGCTTCTTTGCCTCTACACAACTACACTTCTCCACACAGCCATAGCTGTAAATCTCATATGCATGACTCTCTCACCATATAACACCTTACACTGTTCTTACATACTCTCATACAGCTCTTTGCACAGTTCCTATATGTAGCAGCATATCTTTCCCACAGCTTTATCTCTTACACACTCACACACATATGCTTCTTCTGCATCATTCACTCACTCTCGGCTCTCTCACTCTCTTATCCATTCTCATTCTCCCACATCTCCCTCCCTCCCTCTAGGTTCCTTCTTTATCTCTCACTCAGCACACACACACTCTCATTCTACACAGCTTCATCCCTGTGATGCTGCTGCTCTTACACACTCTCATTCACACACACTCTTCCTCCTCACTTGCCCTCTACACTGCTGCTGCTTCTCTTCAGCCAAACTCTGGACATTTTCAGGACCTGACCCATTCTCAAAACACAAGCTAAGTCATATGGTTTCTCTCAGGCTAGGAATGACACATCAACAATAGCACACAGCTCTAAGTTGGCGAGGGTTTGCTTGAGCCTGAGGCCCAGACTGCATGCAAAAAGTCAATTACTGAGTAAGTTATGGCTAAGAAAGTTGCTTCTGAACTGATCCTAAATCAGCAAAATAACACCTGAAAAAATGACCTCATGTATATATTTCTATGGTCAACCAGATATTCATCCCCAAGGACAACCAGCTTGCTTTGAATCTGCTCTGAAGTTCAAATTTAACTGTCAATGTAAAAGGCTGTCTTTGTGACTGAGAATTCTATGTCAATCTGAGTAATATAAAATATTCTAGCATTATTTCTGTACATCAAAATTATAAATTAGGGGCTGGAGAGATGGCTCAGCGGTTAAGAGCACTGTCTGCTCTTCCAGAGAACCCAGGTTCTATTCCCAGCACCCACATGGCAGCTAACAACTGTCTGTAGTTCCAGTTCCAGGCAAACACCAAGGCAAATAAATAAATAAAGTTAAAAAAAATATGCCTGACCTTAGCTTGGCTTGTTCCGTGGCTGGAGAGATGGCTCAGTGGTTAAGAGCACTGACTGCTCTTTCAGAGGACCCAGGTTCAATTCCCAGCATCCACATGGCAGCTCACAACTGTCTCTCTCTTCACTTCTAGAGGATCCAAGACCTTCATACAGACATATATGCAAGCAAACCACCAATGCACATAAAAAAATAAAAAATTAAAAAACCCAAAATTATAAATTATATTGATTAAACAGAAATCATCTTTCCTGACCATTCACAATTATAAGTGTGCCCAAAAATGTAAGACATACTACCAATGGGCTGTGGAAGGAACCCCATAGCTATTTTTACTATGGAGACATAGCAGTGGCACCCGAGAAAGTCATTACCAGACATTGTCAGTGAACCCATGCTTTGCCAGGTGAGGCTCCCAATCAGGCAATTTTACACCTGGTAGGGTGACTTGTCCAACACCAGTTGTTGCCTACTGTATTTCCCCACAGCCTCCTGCAGTAGCCTGTCAGCCTTCTCTCATTTCCTATCTCCTCACACCTCCTCTCTGTCTCCAGTCCAGGAGCTTTCTTTCAACCTCTCTGTATTAGGCAGCATTTCCCCGCTGAATAGAACCATGTGCATCATATATTCACTTTACTAGAATGGTGCACAGCTAACATGGGCTGAGGAGTTCAGTCACAGCTATCTGCATGTTGGAGTGGCTGAGGACCCAGTAGGTGCTTGGACCATGATGCTGGATGCTGTAACAATTCCAGTCTGGTGCTGAAGGCCTGGAAGATTCAGGGAGAGTTTCTGATGAAGAAGAGACAGAGTCACCACCAGGAAGCAAAAGCCCAGGTGTAGAGCAGTAGGTTTGACCTCAGACTTTAAATCTGGGTCACCTGTCAGAAGGCAATGCCGACTCTCAGGGAGAGTCTTCTCCCCTCAGGTCATCTTTCCAGAAAGTTCCCTCACAGAATAGCCCAGAGATCTGTCTCTTAGTTAATTCCAGATGATGCTAGGTTGACAGTGAAGAGTAACCATCTGAAACCACATCTGTTGTCAGTCTGACACCGAACCATATCACTTGTGTCATGCTTAGTTACCAAATGAAGGTAATAAATTCTCCATCCCACTTTACATCATCTAAACATCACACGTACAAGGAATATACTATTATTTCCCCAGAGTAGAGAGCAAAGTCCCTTGAGGAATTCCTAACTACTGATATTATTTTAACCAATGTTGTGTTACATGGTAAAGGAATTGGAGAAAAAAAGAAAACATCAATATCTGTGTATTTGTGCATAAACATGCCATTAACAAAGTAGGGCAGAACCACTCATGGTAATTATAATAGTCGTTTCTCTACCTGATGAATGGTCTTAGCTGGTATTCATTGCTGCTTTCCTCTACTGCCCTTTCTATATTTCCTCTGCCCTCAGCTAACAACTCATAAGGTCTTGGCCCTTTAACTGGAGGGGTGACTATACCTTCATTTTTGAGGAACTATTATATTCTTCCTGCATTGGGTTATTAGAGTTTCCCATTGACCATAACCACAGGACATGGCAACGCCAAAGGATGCCCTAAAAGATCTCCTGCAGTCTAGACAATCCCCTCCTTTTATTATATTGCGAATAAGCTGACCACCCACTTTTCCTTTGGCAGTCTGGATCAAGTCACCCCTGTTAATACTATCACACGTATCTTAGCCTGTTGATTCAAGGGAATAAGGAACCTAAATTGGCCGAGGGGATGATTAGCTTCTGAGTTTATGTACATTTATCATATCTCTTGGCAGAAGCAGCCTCCTATCTGGAACCAAGTCTTGAAGTCAGTAGAAAATAAGATTGTGTAAATAAGGAAGAAAAAATTTTGCTGGTGGGCCACTAGAAGTGAGCAGGCATGGCATTTCTTATTTCTATCTCTTGCTTGACTCCTAACTATAAATATTAGTTATAGGAGAAACAATGCCTTGTATTGGACACAGATTAAGAACATACATAGTCTTCTGGAGAACTTGGCCAGATGTATAAGTTATTTCTATCTATTTCTATAGACCTCAGCCTCTACCCAGGGCCCTCTGAGAAATGCTTTATCCCCCAGGAGCAAGGGAGGAAAAAATTTCTATAATAACTCCCCCACACACAGAGGGAGAGAGAGAAAGATGGAGAGGAAGAGGGAGGGAGAAAGAGAGACTAGTGCTCTTTATTCTATGTGCTCTTTGTTCTTGTGTTCTTTTTTTCTTGAGATCAATTCATCCACTATGCATACTGCATACAGAAGAGGGCACCAGATATCATTATAGATGGCCATGAACCACCATGTGGTTGCTGGGAATGGAATTCAGGATCTCCGGAAGAACAGTCAGTGCTCCCAACCCCTGTGCCATCTCTTCAGCCCTGTTCTTGGGTTATTTCTCCTTCATCCCTTTTCTTCTTTTCTACATCTTTATTCTTCCACTCTTCTCAAATTCCCAATCATATATCCATATATTTATCTATTAGCAACTTATTAATAAAAATGGTAGAGCAAACTCTCAGGGACAAGCATTCTGATAAGAGATATACTTGGCAAAGACATGGTCAGCTTAACTGGTAACTGACAACACTTGCGGGCTGTAAAAAATTCTGGCTCATCTCGTGAAGGGATAGCTACAAGGGTACAAGGGAGGAAGCTAAACCAAGGAGAGATTTAAGGAAAAGGTAAAGAATACATGTACTATTTTATTGTGTAACAATATCCAGACATGGTTTATCAGTTCACAGTCTTTTTCTGCTAATCAGTTGAATCTCAAGACCTAAACATAGTTAGTCTACTGAGCTGAAACATCTTACATTAAAACTGGTATATAAATAAATAAATAAATAAATAAATAAATAAATAAATACTTGTTTTTTGAATCAGCAGAGAGGTGTTGATAAGGCAGGGTCAGTGGGGGGCGGAGCTTAGGACTAAGTGATAACAAGGCCAGACATATGCACTATCACTTCAAGTTCACTATAAATTTTCTGAAGGGTTTTGTTCCAATAAGGACAAACATCTTCAGTTTTGTTCATGAATAAAATCTGTGAAAGTTCTGCCTGGAATCTATCCCAAGTATACTTTGTTTGGCCAATTTGCCTTGTCAGTGGCTAAGGATGGAGAACAAGACCTCTAAGTGATATGAAGCATATCCTAGTATATATTCTATATGTCAAATCGTACAGGTGATGAGAAGTCATCTTCCTGACCACCCATGAATATATATGTGCCCATAAGATTGGGATATAATGCATGAAAATACATGGCAATGGAGAAATATCAGAGCTGCCACTGCACAAGTGAAATTACAGATGAAAGCAACAGTTTTCAGAGTTAGTGGCCTGCAAGCCATGACAGACAGGGTACCCCATCAGAGAATAATTTCTCTGGTGGGGCTGACATCTTAATTATCAATTACTATAATCTGTAATTGCATCATAGCCTGCAATAGCTTATGACAATGACTCCTGAGATATTTCACTGTAGCTGTGCCCTTAAAAGGTCATTCTACTCTTCTTTTAAGTCATCTACTTCAGGGTGATGGGGGATGGTACGACCACTGATTCCATGATCGTGAGCCCACTGCCTCACTTCTATGACTGTGAAGTGTTTTTCTTTGTTAGCAGCAAAACTATTTGGCATGCCATGATGGTGGATAAGTCACCTGTAAATGAATAAATGGTAGTCTTGGCAGAAGCTTTACATGTTGAAAGGGCAGATTCATAACCAAAGTAAGAATCTATTTTGGTGTGGACAAAGCACTGTCCATTTCATGATGGAAGTGGTCCAGGGTATTCAAGCTTCTCAGGTCACTGGTTGATCTCCTGAGTGAATGCTGTGATATTAGCGTTGGTGTCTGCTGCCAACAGATCTGGCACTTAGTGGCAGCCATAATCAGGTCAGCCTTGGTGAATGGAAGCCTGTGTTATTGAGCTCCATTTCTGACACTTTGTCCACTTTGGTCATGGACCCATGGGTTAATGACAGGGATGGCTGGGGGAAAGTTGTTAATTACAAATCATCCTATCTACTTGATTACTGAAGCCCTTCTCTGCTGAGATCAGTTTTGCTCAGTAGTTATATGGGACACAAAAGTACCTACACATCCTTCGCCTATTTGGAGAGATCTACCATAGGCCTTTTCCCCAAATGCCTTTCCAACTTTTTAATCAGCTCCCTTTTAAGAACCCACCATGCAGCCAAATCATGGGTAACAGCACAAGAAGCAGTGTATAATCGCATGTTTGACCATCTCCTTTTCCAAGCAAAACCATATGACTGAACAAACTTCTGTAGATTCCTCTTCATCAGTGTCCTTCAGGGTTGTCACAGAAAGACTGTAATGCTGCAGCTGTCCACTTTGGGGTGGTGCCTGTATATAGCATGTGGAAACACCTGTAAATGCCATATCTTCTGTTCAACAGATCGTAGGGCACACTTGATGAAGCTGTAGGTACATGCTAGGAACAAATGGAGTTGTAAAAGGGGTAGGAAACAGAGGCATGTTGGCATTTTCCTTGGTAATTTGCTGTGCTTTTATTACCTGCATGAACTCAATCCCCCCTCCCACTTCCATTTGATGATGGATTACTGCTGTGAGTGTTATCACTGTGTAAGCTAAAACACTAACCTCCAATTCTCTGCTTAATGGGGTCATATAGATAAACCTATCTTGATCTAAGGTTATGTTCCTTGCAAGAGAATGAGAGCCTTCTGTGAGAACTAGCCTGAGCGTTCTCCACCCCCAGATTGATAACAATGAGGAAGGCATGCAGCTGTTGACCAAGATGGGCCATTACTTCTGTGATGTCCACCTCTGTTGGTTGGGAGCCTTCTACCCCATCCTGCGGCTCAGCCACCCCAAGTTCATTGCTCCCGTGCTCCAGGCTTCAGGTATCTCTCCCAGGATCCAGTTATTGGTCTGTTCTCTTCCTTTTCTTTCAGCCCTTCCCATCCCTGCACAGGCCAGGATGGGCAGGGAAGATTGGAACCACATCTAACAGAAGCACAGCCTGCTACGGACCTGACTGACCCTGGACAAGGTCTTGGGTTTCCCTAGATACTGAGGTTTGTAAGTGAGTGATGGAAATTCAGCCCAGAGTGGTCTTAGGGAAGAAAGAAAGCCTACTGGTTGGGGGTGTAGCTTTGTAGTGGGGCACTTGTCTGCAATGTACAGGTGCCTCTGCACTGAAATTTAAAAAACAAACAAACAACAAAAACATCTGAGAAAATTTGCTGGCAGAAAAATCAGGGGAGAATGATTTTCAAGCATTGCTGGATTTAGGTCTCAAAACTGCTGCAGGATCTTTATCTCTTAATTCCATCTTCTTCTGGGATGTTTTCAGTCTCATCTGGAGAAAGATGCTCAGCTCTTTGAAAAACTCCCTAAGGGTCCAGGATGAGTTTTGGAACTTCCTTAACCTTGCCTCAATTGGGTGACAGGACAGATGCTTCATCCACCACTGTGACTTGATTGGCCTCATACTATTTTAGACATAAAATGACAAATGACCAGTACACAATTCAGAGTGAAGACTTTTTTTTTTTTTTAAATTGTTGTTGAGACAGGGTTTCTCTGTATAGTCCTAGCTGTCCTGGAGCTTACTCTGTAGATGAAGCTGTCTTTGAAATAGATAGGTTGTTCAGGTCTTATAAAGGCATTTATAAGGGTGTTGTACTGGGTTCAGATGTGGAGAATGTAGTGGAGCATGTAGCAGCCATGTGAAGGTGCATCGGGGGATGTTGTACTGTGTCAGGCTGATGCTCGCTCTCTGCTACTGCAGTCTGGTCTAGCGCTGTCTCATGTCCTTCCTCCTCCCCGCTTCTTTTGTCCCTGTCCCCTTCCTGCCTCGCTGGGCTTGGAGGGGGAAGTGCACAGCCCTGAGGCTGAGAGTCCCCACCCATTCCTCAAATCCTTCTTTATCTTCTCCCTGGCTCCTGATTGTCCTTCCTGGAAGCTGCCGTGGCCCCTAAGGAAAAGATTTTCTATGGTTTCCTGAAGCCATGGCTGGGTGAGTACCTCAAGGTCAGGGTCAGGAGACACTTTTGTGGGTCCAGAGAAAGGTGCCACCCTTGCTTACTGCCGTGGCTGTGCTCTTAGGGGATGGGCTGTTGGTGAGCGCTGGTGAGAAATGGAGCCAACATCGGCGCCTGCTGACACCCGCCTTCCACTTCGACACCCTAAAGCCCTACGTGAAGGTTTTTAATAAGAGTGTGAACATCATGCACGTAAGTTTGTGTGTATGTTTAAATGGGACAGTAATTTCTTTAAGATTAAATATCTTTAAATATCAATCAATCTATCTACTTGTTTTGTTTTATGTGTACGGGTGTTTTGTCTGTATATATAACTATGCATCCTAGATCTTGCAAAGTCCAGAAGAGGGCATTGGATATCCTGTAACTGGAGTTATAGACAGTTGTGAGTTACTATATAGGTATTGAGAATTAAACCTGGGTCCTCTGTAAAAGCAACAAGTGATTTTGATCATTGATTCACCTCTTCAGCCCCCTATGTGGTAATTTCTGTAGCCACATACCAGTTGATATTTATTGTATGCTGCTATGCATCAGAAATACTATTCCAGTTCCACGATCTATGTTGTCTGTTGTAATTTCCACACTACTCTGAGGCAGAAGCAAATATGGCAGTTACATCATGATGGTGAAACCAGGAGCCATAGAGGTCAGGGAGCACACCCAAGTTCATGAGCAGTGAGTGTGGCTAATGAAGTATGGCTTCACCAGATGAAGTCAAATTAACTGTTGCTGAAGAGGAAATGCTGACCAGAGACCCACAGACATTAGACTTGAACTCAAGGTTCTGACTCCCAGCCTGTGTCATCTTCTCTTCTCCCATCCAAGTGTGGCTTATTATGGAGGCAGAGGACCATGCTCTCTCTCTCTCTCTCTCTCTCTCTCTCTCTCTCTCTCTCTCTCTCTCTCTCTCTCTCTCTCTCTGTGTGTGTGTGTGTGTGTGCACATGCATGTATGGGTCTATCCCAGTGTTTGGAGTTGGGGAGGAGCTCAGGAGGCAAGGCCTTGTTCTACTTTCTCTGGCCAGGCCAAGTGGCGGCACCTGACAGCCAAGGGCAGCGTCCGTCTGGACATGTTTGAACACATCAGCCTCATGACCCTGGACAGTCTGCAGAAATGTGTCTTCAGCTTTGACAGCAACTGTCAGGAGTGAGTCACTATCTTTGCCTGGGAACCTGAGTGAGGGACTGAAGGAGGAGGGTCAGGAGGGAGGGACTGGCCAGAGGGAACAGAGCAGCTTCCTGGAGGAACTGGGTCATAACTAGTATTGAAGGACAGTGAAGAGACAGAGAAGGTGTTGTCAGGGAGGTAGGGATAAAGGCAAAGTGTGGCTAAACAATAAATAAAACAGGCAAGGGTTTTCAAGACTCTTCAATGTCTGAGTGGAACAGCTGAAGGAGATGCTGATGTTGGCTTCAGGCTTCAGTCTATCGTGGTGGGTGGGGAAGGACATCATGGAGCCCCTCCCATTAATCAGAACAAGAAGTGGAGAAGGAGGGGCTGGAGAGATGGCTCAGCGGTTAGAGCACCGGCTGCTCTTCCAGAGGACCCGGGTTCGATTCCCAGCACCCACATGGCAGCTCACAACTGTCTGTAGTTCCAGTTCCAGGCAAACACCAAGGCAAATAAATAAATAAATAAATAAATAAATAAATAAATAAATAAATTTAAAAAAAAAGAAGTGGAGAAGGAGAAGTGGTTTGTCTTAGCCAGCCTCTTCCTCTGTTTCCTGTTCCTCCTTCTGTGCTGCTATAGGATGGGACTGTCTCCATCAGGGTGGGCTTTTACCCCCTCAGCCAATGTTCTAGGAAACACTCATAGACAATACAGAGATGTGCTTTATGAGGGTGTGTGGCTCAGTAACATGCCTATCATGCAAAGCCAAAGGCTTGAGTTTGGATCCCAAGCTCCTCATCAAAGCAAAACTAGGGTGACTGCAATCTAGTGCTGGAGGGAGGTTTGAACAGGGCAAATTACTGGATCTCATAGACTAGCAGAGTCAGTGACTTCTGGTTCAGTGAGAGTCCCTTTCTCAAAACACAGCGTGTAATTAAAGGAGATACGTGAAGTCAAGCTCTGGACTCCACATGCATGTGCACATATGTGTACCAGCAAATGTACATGGGGCAACCACACGGGCATGTACATACAAGACACATGAGCGAATGTGTGTCCTTCTCACGCAGACGCTGAAAACAAGTGATTTCATGTAAGCGCTTCTTAATCTAATCAAGCTGATAATCAAAGTTAATAATCATAGGTAATATACAAAGAGAGTACAAAGAGCTAACAGAGAGACCCTGTCTTGAACCTCCCTCCAAACTAAAAACAAACCCCCTCAAATCACAGTGAGTTAAAAGTGCTCCCCACTTTTCTTTTCCTCTCAAGCACAGAGGTAAACAGTGCCCCTCATTGCCTATCTGTATTATTAACCTTTCTGTTGCTGCTATAAAGTACTATGAGCTTATAGGAAAAGCAGTCTATTTTGGATTACAGTTCTAAAAGAGAAGTCCATACCAGCAGGAAGGCATGGGAGCTGGCCTCTGAAGCAGGAAACTGCCTGATCACATTTCAGCTGCATCCAGGAAGCAAAGAGCATTCATTGCAAGTGGGGCAAAGCTCAGTGCTCAATGCCCACTCCTCCAACAAGGCTCTCGTCATAAAAGCACCATCAACTGGGGACCAGTTTTAATACATGAGCCTCTGGGACACATTTCCCTCAAACCATTTCCTTCCCTCCCTCCTTTCTCTCTTTCCCCTTCCACTCCTTTTCCCTTTCTCTCCCCCCATCCTTCTTTCCTTTGCTTTTTTAATGGTATCTTACTATACATGGCCTGACTAACTTGGAATTGAGTAGGTCCTTTGGGCTAGACTTAAACTCATGAGCTTCCTACCTCCATCTCTCCAGTGTTGGGATTGCAGTCAGAAGCTACCATGTAGCAGGTAGATCTTAGGAATGTTGTATACCCAGCAAGAAGGGCATGAATGTCATTCTGAGTTTTCCAAGGAGTCATAAAAGTTGGAAGTCCTAGTTGCAGCTGAAATTGATCCCATGGAGGAATGTCATATAAACACAGGATACAAGGGACCCGAAGAAGAAGAGATGAACTTGATACAGAAATCAGGTTGGATTTGCAAGATAACGGGAAAGAAAGACAGAGCAAATGCTGAGTGACAACAGATGGAAAGAACTAGATCTGCCTTTGAGTCCTGGGGTGCCAGGCTACTTAGGGGGAGCAGGGCACAGCAGAAGTGTTCCTACCTACAGCCCTTTTCTGGATAAATTATGTTCCTGAGACTCTGGCTGGAGCTTCTGGGGTTTCATGTGTTCTGAGTTGCTTCCTCTCTCTGGCCTGCCCTGCAGGTCTCCCAGCAAATACATCGCTGCCATCTTGGAGCTCAGTTCCCTCATACTGAAACGGCACCAGCATGTCATCCTGTATGCGGACTTCCTGTACTACCTCACTGCTGATGGGCGGCGCTTCCGCAAGGCCTGTGACCTGGTGCACGACTTCACAGATGCTGTCATCAGGGAGAGACGCCGCACCCTCAGTAGCCAGGGTGCTGATGAATTCCTGAAAGCCAAGGCTAAGTCCAAGACTTTGGACTTCATTGATTTGCTCTTGATGGCCAAGGTGGGCGTTTGTGGGATCTCAACTGAGGATTTGACAAGAACCTTGACACTAAATGTTAGATTAGACATTGAGCTTGATCAAGAGGGCATTTGCGAAGTAAAAGTTGGTGCTTATAATAGCTAAGAACAGGATACAGAGATGTTTTAGAATATTTTCTTCTAAACACTGTGTAGAAGAAGCAAGCACAGCAGGGAGTCAGGGAGCAGACTTCAGGGACAGGCCCTGAAGGACAGGAAAGGCATTTTGTGTGCACAATGGGATCAGAACCTGTCTCAGGTCGGGGCATCAGGAGTTCTCAGACATGGAATGAGTTGAGGGTGCTGGTTTTTATCTTTAGGATGGAGATGGAAAGGAGCTGTCAGACGAGGACATCCGAGCAGAAGCCAACACCATCATGTTTGGAGGTGAGGGTCCCTGTGTAGGGCTACCCTAAGGGTAAGGGTCTATCAATCCCAATTAGGTATTGTGGGGAGACACCAGATCCTTCCAGCCCACCCACCCACCATTGCTTGACCTTTTCTTGAAGCATGATTGCTAAAACAGCCCAGACACTCGGACCTTCCTGTCTGTCCCTCAGGTCATGACACCACAGCCAGTGGACTCTCCTGGATCCTGTACAACCTAGCGAGGCACCTGGAATACCAGGAGCGCTGCAGGCAGGAGGTCCAGGAGCTGCTGAAGGACCGTGACTCTGAGGAGATTGAATGGTGAGTGTAGGTTCGCTGTTATGAATATAGCTGTGAGCCAGAATGGTGATTGCTACTTTTGATTTGTAAAATTACATTTATTCATTTGTGTGTGACTGTCTGTGCATGTGACAACTTTCAGAAATTGGTCTCTCCTTCTACAAAATGAGTTCTAGGGGCTAAACCCAGGTTGTCAGGATCAGCAGCAAATGGTTTTACTGAGGATACACTTCCCTGGCCCTAATTTTGATTTTCTTTTTTGCTCTAGTTATGTAGATTAAGCTAGCCTGGAACTCATTATTCTCCTCCTGGGATCACTTGACCAGCTTGACCATCACTTTTTAAGTCTCTTATGTATTACCTCCAAGGATTCCTAGATCACATCTTCTACTTTTCTCTTGGGCTCTATGTTCTTTGTATGTTGACTTGCATGAATTACACACACACACACACACACACACACACACACACACAATGGTAATAGATAGTCAGATAGAGGATCATAGACTGAATAACTTCTTTGAATACTATTTTGGTTCATGGTATCTTATGACATATAGATTCTTCAATTTGTGAATAATATACCACAATTTCCTTCTGGTCTCTAAGTTCAAGCTTTTGGGGTTTCAAGAATTCCTGGTGTTCTCTCACAAAAATGTCTCATATGCTATCTCATTTGGACTTTGTTGTTTGTCCCTCCTTAATTAGTCTGATAGTGGGTGGGCAGAGGGAGAACTGATGAGTACAGAATTGCAGTTAGTTAGTGGTGCTTCTCACACTAGCCCAGTAGAGTTGACAACAACCTGCTTTGCATTTATTGTTTTCCCCAAAGAGATGACAGGTCTTGGAAATGCTAGATGTGGTAATGAACATTATAGGTCCAATGTTTTGGCTGTAGTGGAAAACTCCATCCTCTAGTCAGAACAGGCAAACACTTATTTTTACTTATTCATTCTTAAAGGGATTTATTTTTATTTATGTTTGGGTGTGGGTATGTACATATGAGTGTGGGTGCCCTTGAGAGCCAAATGGTGTCAGATACCTCGGAGCTTGATTAACAGGTGGTTGTTAGCTGCCCTGTGTGGTGCTAGGAAGTGAGATCAGGTCCTCTGGAATACAAGTTAGCACTCTTAACCTTGTTGGACAGTCTCATAAAGTTAAGGCTGGCTTCCATCTCAATGAGTAACTCAAGCTGGCCTTAAAATTCTGATCCTCCTGCCTCCTCCTTCTGAATCTTCAATGCCTCCATTTAACTTTTAAAGCTTTTTCACATAAATATGTGAAAACATTTAAAGATATAGGTTTTTTTTTTTTTGGTAAAGATATCTTTTGGTAAGTATGTTTTTTTTTTTAAAGAAATGTTTCTAAAAATATTAAGTCAACTTTCTCAGTTTTTGTTTTGACTTTGTAATGGTTTAATCTTTGATTCAGAGTGGTAGAGGCTCATTTCTCTTCTCTCAGAACTCATGAGGCAGAGGCAGAAGGATCAGTTCAAAACCATCCTTGGCTTTATAGGGAGTTCAAGGCTAGCATGGGCTTTATGGAGACTGTGCTTAGAACAAACAAACAAACATCAACTCTGTATAGCCAGGCATGGTGGCACAAGCCTTTAAGTCCAGCACTTGGGAGGTAGAGGCAGGTGGATCTCAGAATTTGAGGCCAGCCTGTTTTACAGGGAGTTCTAGGGTAGCCAAGGCTACATAATGACACCTTGTCTGAAAAACAAAGTAAACTCTATAAAAACAGGAAGGGGAGATGGCTCAGTGGGTAACATACTTGCTTACACGAGGACTTGAGTTTGAATTCCAGGGTCCATGTAAAAGTCCATCCCAGCACTGGGGCTCAGGAAGCAGATCAGGTTGTCCTGGCCAGCCAGTCTAACCTAAACATCCAGGTCTTACATTCAGGGAGAGACACGATCTCAAAACAGAAGATGTAGAGGGTGGAGGATCCCCAAATGTGACCTCCATCCAACATCAGACATATACACACACAAATCAGAATTTTAAAAAATGAACAAATATTTTTGACTCATCTAGGTTAACTTTGTTATAGGACTAATGATTACAGGAAGGCAGTAAGAATTTCAGCAAGTGGCAGTGAGGCTGGTCAGTATTGTTTATGCATTTGTGTGTGTGTGTGTGTGTGTGTGTGTGTGTGTGTGTACGTGCAGTCCATGGTACATCTGTGTAGGTTAGGGGACAACTCTTGAGAGTTGGTGTGTGTGGTGTGAGTATTAAATTCAGGAAGTCAAGCGTGGGTGCTAGTCCCCTCATGACAAGCCATCTAGCACACAAGCATGTTTTTACTCCTTGGATAATTGTGTGGCGTGCTCTTTAGGGAGGACCTGGTGCAGCTGCCCTTCCTGACCATGTGCATTAAGGAGAGTCTGCGGCTGCATCCCCCGGTTATCTCCATCTGTCGCTCTTGCACCCAGGACATTGTGCTCCCAGATGGCAGGGTCATTCCTAAAGGTGTGAACTGTATGGGGAGGTGGCTCTTGGTGGTCCCCAATGACAGAACTGACTTCCTCCTGACTGTCCTTTCTTGTCCAAAGGAAACAATTGTATCATCAGCATCTTTGGTGTTCATCACAACCCTTCAGTCTGGCCAGACCCCGAGGTGCGACCCCCCCTCCTATTCTGGTGCCTGGGGGAGGGGCACGGCTTTTACCTGTCTTATTATCCATCTTTTCTGGGGCTGGTTGGATGTGCGGAGAGACACGACCAATCAGCTTAGTGTTGCTTGACCTGCAGGTCTACGATCCCTTCCGCTTTGACCCAGAAAACCCTCAGAAGAGGTCACCTCTGGCTTTTATTCCCTTCTCTGCGGGGCCCAGGTGAGGCAGAGGGCTGGGGCTGACTGCGGGAAAGGGGGAAGTTGGGTGGTTAGGTTCTAGGTCTCCTTCCCGCCATCTGCTCAGGGTATGTGCCAAGGTCTAGAGAGCTGGGGTTGGAAAGTGAAGGCTGGTGAAGGTGAAGCTCTGTGCTCAGGGACCTGGCCAAGTTCAAACCTTGGGACCTGGTTGGCAATCAGAGTCCCCACCCCGCCCTCCCACAGGAACTGCATAGGACAGACTTTCGCCATGAACGAGATGAAGGTGGCGCTGGCGCTGACCCTGCTGCGCTTCCGTGTCCTGCCCGACGACAAGGAGCCGCGCAGGAAGCCGGAGCTGATCCTGCGCGCGGAGGGCGGGCTGTGGCTGCGGGTGGAGCCGCTGAGCACCGGTGCACAGTGACTGGGTCTGGGACTGTTCCCCCCACTTTCCTCAGAGGATCCCGAATGAGTGGAGTTTCACAGAGAGCCTGCAGGGGGCGCTGCAGGACAGCAGAGAACCACATGCGCCTGGATGAGAGGAGGTGGGGCTGGGTTTCCTCCTGGGTCATCCGCAGGACCTGCAGATTGATGGAAGTCGTACCCAAGTTCATGCATGGACTTTATTCTTTTGGCGGTAGGGAGCCAAAATATTTGAGTAGGTTTACCTGCAGGTTTGAGGCTCTGTCACCTAAGCATACGCTACAGTTTTCCTTTTTCTTTTGTTTTTTCAGACAGGGTCTTATAATGTAGTTTTTAGTTAGCTTGGCGCCGCCTGCATAGACCAGGCTGGCTTCAAACCTGCAGGGAATCTCTGTCCTCATCACCGAGTTCTGTAATTAGAAGAGTGAGCCCACTGTGCCTGACCTGTCATATCTGAAGGGCGGTTTCTCAGCAGAAAAAGAAGCCTGGGAGCCCCTGAGAACGATGTTAAATGATATTCAGGGCCACTAAGACAATTTAATTTAAAAGGAAATCATACTAGCAGGCTTCCTGTGTGGTGTTTTTCCAGATTTCTTAGGGCGGGAGAGGTGGCCCACTGTGGGAGACCGGCCTCACTAGACAGCCAGCCTTGCTGAATCAGATTGCTCCAGGTTCACTCAGAGAGTCTCTCTCAGGAAATAAGGTGTGGAGTAATAGATGAAGACACTCGACATGAAACCTCTGGCCTCCTCATGGTCTCTGTGTGCCCTGCATCCACAAATTTCCTTTTCCAATCTTTCAGGATTTGATTTCCTCCTTTCTACCAGGAATTACAAGCTGCTGGAGTTGGAGACTAGCCTGGGCTCTATAGAAAGATGGAAGCCAATGTTGTGAGACCTTGTCTCAAAACTTAAAAACAAAACCAGAGTGCCACATCTCTTTGACTTGAGAAATGGCTATAGAGCAGTAACGTGCTTTTTTAAATTTTTTTTTTTTTAGTGTTCTCTGGTCTTGTTTATAGGCTATCTTTGTGTTTTTGACAGCATTTTGGTTGAAGCGCAGGTCATGAATGTGTTTCAAGTTCACCCCCACTGAACTATACACCTTGCTGATTCTCTTATTTTATTTGATTATTTTTAGTGGTGTGTGTAGGCCAGAGCTCAGGTGTCGATGTTTAGGAATGCTGTCCACCCCCTTAGAGACAGTCTCTCATTGGCTTGGAGCTCACCAATTAGACTAACCTCATTGGCCAGTGCACTCCCCCCAGGGATGAGAGCACATGTGCATACCCCTTTACACTGAAGGTCTGAAGGACTGAATCCAGGTCTTCCTGCTTAAGGCAAGCACCTTATTCACTAAGCCATCTCCCTAGCCCCTTTAGTGAGATTTTAAATGAGCATGATCCACTTCCAATAGTGACTTCTCTTTAAGATGTTCAAGGTGATATTACCCTTGATTTTATAGTTTCTAGAACACGGTCACCTACATCAGAACATGAAGAGAAGGCTGGTCCTGGTGTCACACACTTGTAATTCCAACACTTGTGAAGTAGAGGCATATGAATCTTTTTAAAAAGAGTTCAAGGCCAACCTCCTCTACATAGTGAGTTCCTAGACAGCAAGGGCTATGTAAAGAAACCTTTTCTCAACACATCCCAACTAAACATGAGGGCACTACTTATAATCCATAGGTCTTGGACTTTGGAAAAAATAGAGGTGGCAGGTGACCTTTGGGTTTGACTCCCTTGGGAATATTCTGAGTGCAACTTGTCTATGAGGAAGAGGACACAGCAGGTATTTTAGTAGATTATTAGGTATTGAGGTAAAACTTTCAGTAACTGATAATTGTAATTTTCTGTCAATTGTATTTTCAGTTTTGAATAATTTTTGGATTTCCTATGCTCTTGTTTTTTCCACATATATTTCATAGTGTATTTACCCATTCAAAGAGTCCTACTGTGATTTTGGGTTTTCAGTAAATTAAAGGATCAGTTTGAAGAGAATTACCATCTTACCCTTATTGAGCCATCCTACCCGTGAACATTGTCTGCCTCTATATTTGGGATTTCTTGAATTTCTTTCATCAGTGTCTTGAAACTTTCATCACAGATATACCACATATATTTTGTTGGACTTCTACCTGAGCACACTTTTAAAGTGCATATTCAATAATGATTCTTGAATTTTTTTTTACTATTTATTGCTATACACAGAAAAAGTTAAAACATTTTAAAAATTATTTACTTACTTTATGTACATGAATATTTTGTCAGCATATATGTCTACATACCAGGAGAGGGAACTGGATCTCATATAGTTATGAACAATGGTCTATAACTATAATGTGAGTGCTGGGAATTGAACACTGGACCTCTGGAAGAGTAGCCAGTGCTCTTAACCACTGAGACATCTCCAGCCCTCCTTCCTTCCTTTATTTCTCTCTCTCTCTCTTCCTCTCTCTTTTTTTGAGACAGTTTTTTTCTGTGTAGTCCTGGCTGTTCTGGAACTCACACTGTAGACCAGGCTGGCTACAAACTCACAGAGATCTACCTGCCTCTGCCACTGAGTGCTGGGATTAAAGGCATGCACCATCACTACCTGGTTTTATATTTTTTCTTAAAGTAGAATACAATAACTATTTTAGACTTGAAGGTACTCCAATCTTACAATTCATGCTGTACTCATTCCCTTCTCTTACTCTAACATTTTTTTGCAAATTAAAAATCATTCTTAGCTCATAAACTATATACAGAGAAGACTGATGCATCAGTGTGTGCTGAGCACTGGGTGAAATAGATTGTTTTGCATTATCTAGGTATTATTGCTGTCTGAATACAAATAATGACATGTCCCAATAGCAAAACTTCCCTTGGCCTTTTTTTCTTTCTTAGTAATTTATTTATTTTTATTTTATGTTCATTGGTGTTTTGCCTGAATATATATATATCTGTGTGAGGGTGTCAGGTTCCCTGGAACTGGGGTTAGAGACAACTGCTAGGTGGGTTCTGGGAATTGAACTATTTCCTTCTGAATTCTTCTGAACTTTGCCTTCAAGGTTACTATCTCTCTCAGCATTGTGGTGCTCTGAACACGAATCAGAATGTCTCGTTCAGATCTGCTTACAGGAACCTAGGATTTTATATCATAGAATTCCACACTCTTCCATGTTCCTTCAGCAAATAGGCCAAGTTTCTCCCAACCACATGGCCAGGTTATCACACAATGACCTCACCCCTTATACAAACTTTCTGAATTGAAGGGATACTAGCCCACTCAGAGTTGTAAATATGGCAGGCCCTATCTTTTTCCCCATCTATCAGCCTTGCTAAAGCAAAACCAAACCAAAAACAACACAACCCAAAACAAACAACAACAAACTGTTAGATTACATCCCTAAAGCTGGCCACCAAAGTCTCTATTCCTTTATTAGACCAATTCCTTCTCCTAAGGATGATGACCATAGTTCACCTATCAAAGCCCACTTTGGTTCACAAAATGAATATGCCCAATTAAAATGAAACCACTACTCTTAACCTGGGTTTCCTCCATTACATTATAAACCACCATTTGCCCGTGTGCCACATCTATTCCCCTCTATCCAGCGGAAGTCCTTTGTCCCTCTGGGACAAATAACCCCTTCCCACATCCCCTACCTCCTTTACTACTGCATTCCAGCCATTCTAATCCAGACCTCCCCTTCTCCTCTTAAAAATCACACTTACAGGGTCATTTGCTGCTGGGTTTTTTTTGTTTGTTTTTGTTTTTTTTTTTCTGCCTGAGTCAGAAAACAGCCACTTGAACTTTTCTTCCCAGTTTAATAAAGGATCTCTGTGAAAACAGGTGTTTGGGTGTGGTTTGTGCCTGATCTGGATCTAGGAGGGATCTCCTGCAGTGTGGAAGTCCCCTTCACGCTTTGGCTACCTACTCTTTCTTACTGATAAAATAGCTGGAAAAGGTAAGCTAAAAAAGGAAACGATTCCTTTGGCTCACAGAGTGTTGGATCCAGTCCACCATGGCAGGGAAGTCATGGTGGCAAGAGCATGCAGCAACTGGTCACATGATGTCTTAAGCCAGGAGGAAAAGAGATTCTATGTGGTGTTTGGCTTATTTCCTTATTTTTATTCAGCCAGGAAAGACAGTCCTGGTGATGAAGTTGTCCACATTCAGGGTGGGTCTTTGTTCTCAGTTCAACCTTTCAGAATGACTCCCATCAGCACCCCCAGAAGTCTGTTACCATGGTGATTCTAGATCCAGTCAAGATGACAGTGATGCTTGACCATTATGGCCATTACATTCATGTCTATATAACGTATCTGAAGATTAAATTATGCTATGTGCCATGCATTTATCTTATCACATGTAGCCTAGGTTGGCCTTGGCTCATGTTCTTCTTGCATCAACCTCTGAAATGGCCTGATTATAGGTGTAATCCTTGTTTATTTATAGTTTAATAAGTTAATTTTAGAAACTGGTATCTGTGATTGTGATCATGGGGTTGTCAAGACCAAAGTCTGTGTGACTGCAGACACCTACAGGACTTCAGACAGATGTTGAAGCTGTGTTTTCAGAACACACATCCTCCTGTCTGTGAGACTCAGTGTTTGCTCTCAGGTCCTGTATCAGGTCAAGGATTCACAACATTCTGAGGAGGTCATCAGTTTCCTCTGCTCTCAACTCTAGCTGAGGTCTGAGTTCCTGCTCTTTAGAAAGAGAAAAGTTGGGTTGAGGCACAGTAGTAAAGAAGACAGTCAAGAGTTTAATCAGAGCAAGGAAAGAATCAAGAATATACTCCTTGATAAAGAGGCCCCCAGGTCTAGAGAGATGGCTCAGTTGCTAAGAGCACTGACTAGTGTTCCAGAGGAGCCAGATTCAAACCCAGCAACCACATGGTGGGTCAAGACTTTCTGTAACTCAGGGAATCCAACACCATTTTCTTTGAAAACCTGGAATCAGGCATGCATGTGGCACATAGATGTATATGCAGACAAAATACCCCTACAGTCGTGGCCTCAGCCTTGACAAGTGTGGACCTCCTACTGCTGTGTTCCCTATAGCGTCCTTGCTTGTGTCTCCTCCAGTGTGGACCCTTCTAGAGAAGGTGAGCAATTTCCTCAGATGTCTATTTCATCCAGAATTCAGTGATACAATTAGTTGTGTAACTGTATGAATCTGCATGTGTTTTTAAGAACTTTTAGGTGAAGTTGAAAAGTTTACTAGGGAAAAGGGAAGAACATTTGTGAAAAATCCCCTGGGAGGAAGTCATGAAGTTGCTCTATTCTAATCTCTTTATCATAGACTAGTAACCTCCATTGCCCCTCATTTCTAGTTTTGGGAGCCCTGAGTTGACCCATCTGTATTTGTCCACAGCATCAATGCCAATCAACTACCCTTTTCAGGACTTTGAGCTTGTTTTGTCTGTCAACCTCGGAGCTGGCCCACCCATTATTCTTTAGGTTTTGGGTTTGGGGGCCTATTGGATCCTCCTATTTGCCTAACAAATGGGGAACATGACCATGTGTGGGTCCAGTGACTTCTAAGTCCAATACATGGCAATCTAGGACAGTTTCTTGACAACATATGCCCCTGCTTAGGGCAATGCCCCATTTCATGTTGGCAAGGCAATTCACCCCAGGCTTGCTCTTTCTGGCCTGTACTGTCTCTGCTCAGGCCTCATCCAGTCTCACTCGTCTCCTTCACACTTTCACTCTGAACTTTGACCCTCCAGCATCAGAGTGTGTTTTTCCCAGCAAGAACTTTTATCTCCTCAGCCTGGCCATGGCTGGATTCTCTGCTTTAGTTTGTAATTCTTCTTTCCACCCAGGGGCTGGGCTGCTAAAGGACAGGATTTAATTCTGCCAAACTGAGCATCTATCTGGTGAGAAGAGGCATTCCAGAGTCAGTTCTGCATTGAGAAATTCTGCATGCTGCATCCTCACCAGCCAAATGTACAGAGAACTGGGGAGATGCTCTGCAACTGTCCTGCTCTGAACCAGGTCTCCCGGCAGCTGTACTTGGCCTTCATGATTTAATCTGCAGACCTTTGGCCTTGGAAGGGCATGGGTGGCTGTAAATTAGATCATCCAGAGTCACCTTTGGCCTTGACTCAGAAGAGCTGAACCTCAAAGATCCCCTGCCCCTGTGTGTTTGCCACCTAGAGTTTCTCTCCTGCACTCCAGGCTGGCCCAGCATAGCTAGTTTTGGCTGGCCGCCCAGGCAGGAAGGAAGTAGCTGAGCCTGGGAGGGACTGATTGGTTCAGCCCAGCCTCAGCTCAGCCTCTTAACACAGCTCTCCGCAGTTAGTAAGCAGGGGATAAAAGCATTTTACTGGGCGGGGAGAGAAAGTCTTGGAGTATAGACTGCTTCTGAAGTAAGGTACAGGCCGGGGGTGTGAGACAACAGAGGGCTCTGGCGCTGATCAGGAAGAGTTTAACAGCATTAGGATAGCTCCATGGAGCCTTCTGGCATAAGTGACCCTAGGTTCTGGGTTTACTGGGGCCGTATGCTTGAGGCAGTTATTTCAGACTCTAAACAGCAATTTGTATGTTCTCTCTCTCTCTCTCTCCACCGAAACACCACCCCCCACCCCCCCACCCCACCCCCCCACCCCCCGGCTATGGATCTCCCTCCCCTTCCTTGCTATACTCCCAGTGCTCAGTGTCTCAGCCCTTGCTCAGGAATTCCCGAGTTTCCCAGTCTCTGTTTATCTGCTCTGCAGGATACTGCAGCCGAGTGTGTCTGGAATGGACCTGGCCTCGGTGTTGGCCTCCCCATGGCATCTTCTGCTGTTTGCAGTGGCTTCCTGGTTTTTGGCCAGAATTCTTGCCTGGACCTACTCATTCTGTGAGACCTGCTCCCACCTCAGATGCTTCCCTCAGGCCCCTAAAAGGAACTGGTTTATTGGTCACCTGGGCACAGTGAGTATGGCAGCAGATAGGACTGGGGTGTTGGGGTGGATGTGTGCCCTAGGAGTCAGGAAAGGTCTTCAAAGAACTGGGGTTCAGGAGAGGTCTGAGGCAGAGAGAAGCTAGGGAGGCCGAGGGAGCCTCACTTTCCTCATCACACCAGCACATCCATGCTGTGCTCAGAGGCTTTTGTCTTTTCCTTACGTGGCACCAACCCCACTGTGGGTCACATTTTCACCAGGACTGAGGTTTCCTCTAAGTCTCAGATGCCTGTCATATTCAGTGACTCCCATGGTGGGCAGTGCAGAGCAGTGACACCCTGGTCTGATCAGTTTTCACTATTGGATTTGAGCCCTTCTGCAGTGTGTCCAAGGTCTTGCCCTGACTGGCCCATCTCTCTTGATTTCATATCAGCATCTATGCCCCTCTGGGTTGCTAATTGCCCTATAGGAATCAGCTGTGATTTCTTTTTATTTTTAATTTTATTTATTTAATTTTTTAAACTTTCATTTATTTATTTGCCTTGGTGTTTGCCTGGAACTGGGAACTGGAACTACAGACAGTTGTGAGAGGCTATGTGGGTGCTGGGAATCGAACTCAGGTCCTCTGGAAGAACAGTCAGTGCTCTTAACCACTGAGCCATCTCTCCATCCCCAGCTGTAATTTCTTATCTCCACCTACAGGAGCTCTTTGGAGTTAGAAGAGAAATTATAGTTTCTCTTCCCTCTGACTCCTTGGTCAGTCTCCTTTCTCTTCTTGCCCTCTGTCCTGAGGATGTAGTTGTGGGCTCCATTATCCAGTTTAGGTAAAAACTGAACACTTTTTAACATTGGTAGTGATTATCTGAATCACCTAGTGTTTGTACATGCTAGGTAACTACTCTGTTTCTGAGCCATACCACAGCATGACCGCTTTCTCTGATCTCAGTCATAATGGCTACCCTTCTGGGGATGGGGAGCACCCTCCAGCACCTACTCAGCACCCTCCCCTGTACCCGGGTCCCCTTGCTCCAGGCTGCACTGGCTCCCTATTTTAGAACCATAAGTTGGGTTCCAATACTGTTTGTTCACATGCTGTTTTCTCTCCACAGTGTTCCTTTCCTTCAACGTTTATATTTACCCTCTCTCATCCACCCCCTCAGTATCTCCATTCTCTGTACATTCCAAGTTATCATCTTCCTGATGGTCCCCCTTTCATCTCCACCTTAGCTTAGAGTCCCATCAAGAGTCACAGTCCCAAGTTCTTGACAATTCTATTTCCTTTAGACATTTGGGAAATTGTTGCTTTTGATGACCACACACTTCTATGTTTTCTCTGTGTTATCCAGAGTGATGCTACCAGCCAGCCATGTATGCTCCCACCCATATAACTCCAGTATGACTCTTTCTGTACTAAACCTCCAGTCTGTTTGCTCTGACATCTTATGTACAAAGAATCATCTTTATTGGTTGACCCTTTCCTGGTCTACCTCTCTCTCTCTGTCACACTTGTGATTTCTGTGTCCCTGAATCCTGGCTCTGTCTCGTTCATTTCCTCCCAGCTCTCAGGCGTTTCTCCATCTTTTCCAGAAGCTCTTATTTGGTTCAAGATGACATCCTCACTGGTCTCCCTTGAGCTCCCGAGGCCCTACTGTGTCCACTGGTAGGTCCTCCTCCTCCTGACCTTTCACATGGCTCATCTGCAACCCTTTCTCATTTTCTCTTCTCTGTCTTCTCCAAAACAGCCTCCTTACCCCAGGGTCCAGCTCCTGAGCTGCCCATCAGTTACCTCCTTAGATAACTTCCAAGTTCACGTCTCTCCTGAGCAGGGACCCAAGATTTGAGAACCTTCACGATTCTTTGCTATGAAACTGGGGAGATGTCTGTCCAGTGCTTCTGTTAGTGGGTTCTGCTGGAGTTAGGGACAAGTGAGGGGCATGGCATGGAATTAGCCATGAGTGCACTAACTGGAGTGGAGGATTCAAAGAATGAGGGAGAGAAGAAGATTTAGCTATGGAAAAAAAATCCCTTAAGAAAAATAGAAATATACATAGAGAGAAAGTGATCATATGAAGAAAATGAAGAGAAAGAAAAGGAAAGCAGAATTATGGGAAATAAATATACACATATATTTAAGTACAACTCTCTAGTCATTTTTTTGCTACCAGTTACCTATCAAATCTCTCAATGTCATATGCCTATGCTATGTATCATGTATCTGTCTATATATCTATGTAGCTATCAGAAGTCAGTATATCTATCTATCCATCTATCTAGCTATCTATCTCTATCTCTCCCTCCTTCTATCAATTAGTTAATGCTTCTATCATATACTTTTCAAAGTATGTGTATAAATGTATTTTTCTATCTATCCATTGATCCATCAATTATTAATATCTCAGTCACAAATGAAAAGATGAAAGTGGTGCATCAGAGAGAGGGGTGCGTGGCTGCAAGCTTTCCTTCTGGTGTCCCACAGCTGCTTGGTCCCAAATAAACACACAGAGGCTTATATTAATTGCATGCTGTTTGGTTTATGGCTCAGGATTCTTGCTAGCTAGCTTTTGCATCATAACTCAACCCATTCCTATTATTCTATGTTTTGCCATGTGACTTGTGGCTTACCTGTGTTCCATTACATCTTGCTTCCCTGGCAGGTGACAGCATCTACCCTAGTTCCGATTTTCTTCTTCCTGTCTCTCTGCTTGTATATACTGCCTGGCTATAAACTATCTTATCTTGTCATAGGCTAAAACATCTTATTTATTAACCAATGGTAGCAACACATATTCACAGTATGCAGAAAGACATCCCACATCAGGGATATAGACAGATGCACGGATGCAGGAAGGGACACTCTTAGTTCAACTCAGGTTGACTCATCAAGAGACACAGATGAATGACCCAAGTAGCAGGGTGAGAAGGGTATGGCATGGTGGGCAGAAGGTGGGAGCATTTGATACACCCTACCTGGACTGCCTCAACCTTCTACCTCCCCAGATCCAGAGCAATGAGGAAGGCATGCGGCTGGTGACTGAAATGGGCCAGACCTTCCGAGATGTCCATCTCTTTTGGCTGGGACCTGTCATCCCTGTGCTGAGGCTTGTTGACCCTGCATTTGTTGCCCCCCTTCTCCAGGCCCCAGGTATCTCTTCCGGGATCCCAATCCTTGGCCTCTTCTCTGTCTCTTGTCTAAGCCCTTTTTATCTCTGAATTGACTAGGCAAGCAGGAGATAGAGCGTTCTCAACATTGGCTATGTGTCTGCAGCTAATGTGCTGAGTAACCTTAGATGAAGTCTTGAGTCTCTCTTGCTGCTGAGATCTGCATGAGTTGTAAGAGAGAGGAGTTCAACTCAGGGTGATCTAAGCCAGGAAAAATAACGTATTGGCTAGTGATATATTCAGATGTATGAACAGAGCCATAGGTTGCATCCTAGAACTGGAAAAAAAGAACCGTTCTCTTTGATGAACCTTTTTGTGTGTATATATGTATGCATGTGCCTTTGGGCCCATGTGTCTGTGTGTGTGGACAGTAGGCAGAATGAACTGTTATCCTTGGAACCTCTACATACCTTTATTGAGATCTCTCAATAAAGAAGGGGATCTCTCATTCCTCTGGAGCTCATCCAATAAATTAGCTTGTCCTCCTTCATGACAGCTTTGGTGGCCCCCAAGGACATGACTTTCTTAGGCTTCCTGAAGCCCTGGCTGGGTGAGTAGTTCAATGTGAGGATCTGGGGACACTTGGGGGGTCAGAGGAAGGTTCCACCTCTGCCCACTGCCATGCCTTCCCTTCCAGGGGATGGGCTCTTCCTGAGCTCAGGTGACAAGTGGAGCCGCCACCGTCGCCTGCTGACACCCGCCTTCCACTTTGACATCCTGAAGCCCTATGTGAAGATTTTTAATAAGAGTGTGAACATCATGCATGTGAGTTCCTCAAACTCAGGGTCTTACATAGAGGCTTGTGGAACAGGAAGTGGGTTCAGACAGAAGTAGCCTGAAGGTGTGTTTCTGCTGCATGGTCTTAGGGACACCAATTTTCCTCACCAAGCCTCAGGTTCCCCATCTTTAAAAATGAGAATAATAACTGAACTTAAAAGGTAACCAGGATGATACCATGGAGTCATGCTTGTAGCATGTAGTTGGGGCTCCTAGAAGACCAGTATCTACTCTTCTTCACAGACGCCCTGGCGCATCAATCTGGTTAACACTGACTCCTGATGTTAGATACTGTGTCGGATACTAGCTTATACTGCACTGCTGCTAAGATGGCCGTGGTGATCCCTTAATCCCAGCCCAGGAGACTGAGGAAGAAAGATTGTGAATTGCAGGCCAGTCCAAGCTACATTAACAAGACCTTGTCTCAAAAAAACCTGAAGTCCTTCTGGAAGAAGTTGGTTGGATGGTGGGAGTGATTATGGTCAAAACTTATTTAAAAATGAGACTAAAAGTATTGGATAGAGCTGACTTCTGGGTTTTCAAGCATGGAAAACTCTGGTTCTAAAAGAGAAAAAGTAGAAACTTTACATGAACATATTACAAGGGCAGAGAATGGTGGAATTATGGAAAAGTGGGACCATTTCTATAGCCATCTACAATTATGTTAGTGAGGATGATAAGCTAACACTTACTGGGCTGGGCATCCTGTGCATATAAAATATGCCAGTTCCACCATTCATATTGAATGACATAATTTCTATGTTGCTATAAGGCAGAGGTATGACTGTTACATTATGGATAATGAAACTGAAGGTCGGGGAGGTCAGTGTTCTCCAATTTTACAAAAAGTGAGAGAGTATGAATGGCAGAGTGGGCACTGGAGTATAGTTTACTGGGTGATAAACAGGGCCTAGGAGAAGGCAGCATGCGGACCAAGGGCACAGAGAAGGCAGAGTTAGATGACCTAAGGGCTTCACCAGAGTCAGGTTTTCTCTGGGGTCAGATGCCAGTTCTAGCTTTTAGGGTTGGGAGAGGGCTCAAGGATCAAAGGTTTAGCCCCATGTCTGTCCTCATCTCTGGTCAGGACAAGTGGAAGCGCCTATCCTTGGAAGGCAGTGCCCGTCTGGAAATGTTTGAACACATCAGCCTCATGACCTTGGACAGTCTGCAGAAATGCCTCTTTGGCTTTGACAGCAACTGTCAAGAGTGAGTCCTTGGCCCAGCCTTGGAAAATGGGCCATGCACCAAGGAAGTAGGTTGGGAATGGAGTACTGCCTAGAGAGAGTAGGGGAGATTTGTAGTTGGATGTTTCTATCCAAGCCTGGGCCTTTGGTCTGGACAGATCTCTTCTACCCACAGTCCCACAGCCACTTATGAAATAATAAACTCAGGAACTTAATATTAATTACAAGCTGTTTGGTCTATGACTCAGGCTTATGACTTGCTAACTCTTACTCTTAAACTAACCCATGATTTTTAGCCATGTTTAGCCATGTGACTCGGTGCCTTATTTCTCACTGCACTGTTCTCATCTTCCTCTGCATCTAGCTGGCATCTGCTCTGTTCTTTCTCAGCCCAGAATTTTTTTGTCTGACACTCGCCTATACTTTCTGTTTGCCTAGATTCTAGCCAATCATTTTTTTATTAAACAAATATTTACAATGACAAATATTTATGGTGTATAAGAGCATAATCCCACAGCAGAGACTGTCTACAGGAGTTAGGTCAAAAGTGTCAGTGAAGGACAAGGAAGAAGGGAATGAGTGGTCCTTCTAGGGAGACAGAGCACTTTGCAGAAAGACAAGGAGCTGTGGGTGGGCAGCAGGTGGAAGGGGCAGTTTAGAAGGAGATGTCTTTGACAGGACACGGAAGGGTGTGTTATAGTTTCGTGGTAAAATATCTGCAATGAAACAAGCTAGGAGAGAAAGATTTAGTTTACCACTGGTTTTGTCCACTATGATGGGGAATGACAGGTTCCCGCCATGATAGCAGAGAAGTTCTGTGAGAGCCTGTCTTATCAGCAAGCTTCTCCCCCTCTCTCCTCATCCATGTAACCCCATCCAGTGAAGGCTTTACCTATTCATTTAATTTGATCTGGAGACAAAACACCATCCATGACATACATAGAGATATGTTTTATTAGTCTTTGGTGCATCTCACTATAATGTAAATTCTCAAAGTTAACCACTACAGAGCATTAGCCACACATCTTTCCCCCCTTTCCATTTCCTCTTTTTTTCTTGACTCATCTTAGTCTATAGTTAGCCTGGACTGGAACTCATTATGTAGATTACATTGACCTTGCCCTTCTGATCCTCCTGCATCCACCTCCTGAGTATTGGGATCACAGCCAGGAGTCAGCCTTTCCAGCTAGTGGTCAGATCTTAAAGGTGTTGTCCAGCCTGAAAGGTGTGAACTCCATCCTGAGTTTCCCAGGTCTTAAGAGAAGGTGTTTGTACAGGCTGGAGTCCTAGTCACAGTGAGCTTGGACAATCTAGTCAATAGAGGAGTTTCATAGAGATACAGACTGCAAGGAACCAGGAGAGGAGGGTCTGAGCCTGGGCAGAGTCACATGAAACCAAGGGTGAAGAGCAGGAGCAGATGCTGAGTGAGAGAGAAAAGGAAATAATGCCCACACATGCCCTGGAATCCTGGGTCAGAAAACTACTCATGGGGAGCAGGAAACAAAATCCGTGCTTTGTGGATTGTAGTAGGACAGGCACAAGACATATGCATAACATACTTCTTTATGAGCCAACCTGGAGTCTGTCTGAGGGCCTAGCAACAGACTGTCAGAGGTTCTGATAGTGCCCAGCCAATGAGGGACAGTCATGCAATCCCACCAGATCTTGACACAGCCTGGGTGCTGGAAGGAGGGTATATAAGACTCTCCCCATTGTTGAATAAGCGAGTTAGCAGTTTGCTTTTCAACTGACTTCCCCAGGGTCTGTGACCTTGACTCCTCATCTTCTTACCCCCTCTTCCCTAAGGGCACTGTTATGACCCAGCAACAGTGGATGCCTTTTTCAGGATGAACCCTGGTCCCAGGACTCTGGCTGGAGCTTCTGGGGTTTCGTGTGTGCTAAGCTGCTTTCTCTCTCTGGCCTGCCCTGCAGGTCTCCCAGTGAATACATTGCTGCCATCTTGGAGCTCAGCTCCCTCGTAATAAAAAGGTCCCAGAAGCTCTTCCTGTATGTGGACTTCCTGTACTACCTCACTGCTGATGGGCGGCGCTTCCGCAAGGCCTGTGACTTGGTGCACGACTTCACAGATGCTGTCATCAGGGAGAGACGCCGCACCCTCAATAGCCAGGGTGGTGATGAGTTAGAGAAGTCCAAGGCTAAGTCCAAGACTTTGGACTTCATTGACGTGCTCTTGATGGCCAAGGTGGGCTTTTGTGGGATCTGGGTTACAAGAACGTTAATGCTCAATGTATGGATTAAAGAGGCTGGGCTTGCCCAGGAGGGTACTGGGGATTAACAGATGGTGCTTATTAAGCTAGGCATAGGACAGAACATACATTTTAGAGATGATTCTTTTGAAGACTTCATTAAAAGACCAAAAAGTGGGCAAGATACAAAGGAAGAAATGGAGGCAGGCTCTGGGGAGGACAGAGGAGGCATCTTGTGTGCATAGTGGGTATGAACCTGTCTCATACACCTCTCATTTTGTCTTCAGGATGAACATGGAAAGGAGCTGTCAGATGAGGACATCCGGGCAGAGGCTGACACCTTCATGTTTGGAGGTGAGGGTCCCTGTGTAAGTCTCCAGAGGAAATAGAGATCTGTCAGTCCCATGTAGGTATTGTGGGGAACCTAGAAACCTTTCATTCTTCCCATTCATCTCTTCCTTATCATTCTCTGGGATCTCACTGTCTGGGTACTTTACTCTGTTTTGCTGAAACAGGCCAGAGACTCAAGCTTGCCTGTTGGTCTACCCTTCAGGCCATGACACCACAGCCAGTGGACTCTCCTGGATCCTGTACAACCTGGCGAGGCACCCTGAATACCAGGAGCGCTGCAGGCAGGAGGTTCGGGAGCTGCTGAGGGACCGAGAGCCTGAGGAGATTGAATGGTGAGTGTGGGACCTTGTCTCTGTGACTATTTTTATAGCTGTTGGTCACCATGTGTTGTGCTATTTCTGAGATTGTGATATAGGGCTTGTCTATGCAGCCAAGGTTGACTTACAGTATCTTAACACCTTTGTATTTAGGGATTACACACCCAGTTTGGACATCTCTTTATTTAGCCATTTGTATCCCATACAGCCTGGTAGGGTTTATTATTGCCCTTTTAAACCCAATTTGTTTTTCTTGAGTCTTTTCCTCTCATCTTGTGAATCTCCTGTTTTGTGAATTTTCTGTCTTTTTCTTTTGTCTTTAATTAATAAAAAGGTCTTTTTTCCCATGTATCCCCTTCCTCTCTCTCTCTTCCCGCTTCCCAGTCACTCCCAGTCTGCCTTCAGCTTCCCCCCACCCCATCCTCCGGTCTCCTCCCACAAAAGGGCAAAAAGTCCCAAGGAGGGTCAGCTCAGCCTGGCACAACCACTCCTGGCAGGTCTGATTCCTTCATCCCAATATCAAGACTGGGTTAGGCAATTAGGCACTCCTCTGCAGGGAATGGGCTCCCAGGTACCAGTCTGATCCCTCCCCTCGAGGCTTCACATACTGCCAATCAACAGTCACCTACCCTTGGAGGGCCTAGCTCCTTTTCCTAATGGTTCCCCAGTGGCTGTTCTTGGTCAGTGAGCTCCCAGAGCTCCAGCCAGCCATCTTTGTGGGATTCCTCTTCATAATCCCTGTCCCCTTACTCATACAGATTCTCCTCCCCCTCCCTCCAGAGCTTGGCTGTGAATCTCTGCCTCTGCCTCCATTCACTGATGGATGTAGGTTCTGTGATGACACTTAGGGTGGTTATCACCTCTTTTTCAACTCTTGTGAAATTCTATTCTGTATCTTGGTCTATTTTTCAGTAACATTTTGTTCACTGCAAATGACAGAGGGGGGGAAATGTCTTTTTTTTTTCTTTTACTGTGAAGAAATGAGAAGTCTTTGGAACAATAGACATACATGTCATTAACTTAAAGCTTTAGTGTTCCTGACATCTTAAGAGACTCTATCCTGTATTTGGAGGGGCCAAGTTTCTTTTTTTTTTTTTTTTTAGATAGGGTTACACTGTGTAACCTTGGCTGGCCTGGAACTCACTGTGTGGATCAGGCAGGTCTCAAACTCAGAGAGATTTGCCTGCCTGCTTCTTGTCTTCCAAGTGCTGGGTTTAAAGGTGTGTGCCATCATGATGAGCAAGCATTTTGTTTATTTATTTACTAATTTATTTATCGAGACTCCTGTTTGTTAAGGCAGCTGTACTTACTGCTTCTTACTCTGTGGCTGAGACTGACTTTGACCTTTGGTCCTCCTGATCTCCTTAGTAACTTTAGTTTTTAAAAACTTATTTTCTACTTACTACAGTTTTGTAATAGGTTTTAGTGACTGGCAGGTTGGCTGTGTCTTTTTTTTTTTTTAAAGATTTATTTATTTATTATGTATACAGTGTACAGAAGAGGGCACCAGATCTCACCATAGATAGTTGTGAGCCACCATGTGGTTGCTGGGAACTGAACTCAGGACCTCCAGAAGAACAGTCAGTGCTCTTAACCTCTGAGCTGTCTCTCCAGCACCTGTGTCTTTTATTTTTAAGTTGACTTGCCTTTGCATGATCCTTAGCTTTTCTAACTGGAATAAAATTTTTGAGTGGGGATGCAGTTAGTGGTGGACACTGCCTATCATTCAAGCCTCTGTGAAATCCAGTCCTGGGAAAGGATTTTTTTCAGGTTCCCACCCCCCACTCATGCTCACACCAACATTAACTTCATGAGGTCACAGACTACAAAGACATCTAAGTAGAAGGGAGATTGGTTGGTTAGGAGGTCAAAGGGCGTTTAGTGGGACAGGGGTGAGAGAGTATTGGAGGGTGAGTATGAACACTATACATTGCATACATGTCTGAAAATAAAATGCATTTGAAAAAGACAAAACAACTTGCTAAAGGCTTATTGGATAGTACTGAAAATTAATATAGAAAGGACTAGCTGGCTTTAATGGACTAGCTGGCACAGGCCTTTAATCTCATTATATGGGAGGCAGAGGCTGGCTGACTAAGGCTAATCTGGTTCAAGGCTGGTCTGGTCTATAAAGCAAATTCCAAGACAGTCATGGCTTCACCTAGAAACCCTGTCTTCAAAAACAGACACCTTAATAGTAATGGGTCATTCTTCCCTCACCACTCTCTATATAGGAAGTGCATAACTTTATAGGCCTTTAAGGATCTTTATTTCTGCTCATATTTTATTATATAATTTATTTCTAACGCAAGGTTTCCTGTGGCCCACGTTGTCTGTTTATTCCAGATCTTCCACTCTCCATTTTCTTGAGTATTACAGAGTCCTGGATCAAAGATTTTAGTTGACCCTTGTGACCTCAAAACTTGGGAAATAGAATGTGAGATATCAGGAGTTCAAGGTGGTTCTTAGTATCTAGAGACAAACAAAGGGACTGGCAAACTTTTGCTTTCTTTGGAATACAATTTGTTACAGACTAAGTATGACAAAAGGAAGAGGTTAGAATCCAGCCACATGCCAGGGAGGCTGAGCAGGATAACTGTGTGGTGGTTCCCTAGGGACGACCTGTCGCAGCTGCCCTTCCTGACCATGTGCATCAAGGAGAGTCTGCGGCTGCATCCCCCTGTTGTAGACCTTCTTCGCCGCTGCACTCAGGACATTGTGTTACCCGATGGCAGGGTCATCCCCAAAGGTGCCTCAGCATCATGGGTGAGGGGAGGTAAAGAGGGGTCCCTGAGAATGGTGATGGTCCCTAGGGGCAGTTCAGATCTGATACTGACTGGATGTTTCTGCCCAACAGGGAGCATCTGTGTCATAAGTGTCTTTGGTATTCATCACAATCCTTCCATCTGGCCAGATCCTGAGGTGGGGGATCATCTAGGCATTTCTGGGATCGGGGGAGGGATTGTTCCTTAACTGGGAAGCAAGAAGCTGTCACTCCTTTCTCTTTGTCTGCCTTTTCTGGGACTACTGGCTGTGTTCAGAGACATAACCCAGAATCCTAACCTTACTTTTCCCCTAGGTCTACGACCCCTTCCGCTTTGACCCAGAAAACCCTCAGAAGAGGTCACCTCTGGCTTTTATTCCCTTCTCTGCGGGGCCCAGGTGAGGCAAGAGGGTTTATGGCGATTCGCAGAGTCTGGGAATGTCAGTGGGAAGAGCGGGGTAGTTGGGATGGTTGGGTTCTGGGTCTTCTTAACTTAGGCTCAGAGTATGTGCAAAAGTCTGCAGAGCCTGGAAGGTGAAGGGCTGACCAGGCGTGGTGGGTACCCAGTTACATTGGGTCCTACAATGTTTAGTCAGAGTCCCCACCCCGCCCTCCCGCAGGAACTGCATAGGACAGACTTTCGCCATGAGCGAGATTAAGGTGGCGCTGGCGCTGACCCTGCTGCGCTTCCGCGTCCTGCCCGACGACAAGGAGCCCCGCAGGCACCCGGAGCTGATCCTGCGAGCGGAGGGCGGGCTGTGGCTGCGGGTGGAACCGCTGAGCACCGGTGCACAGTGACCCCCCAAATCTGGCCTGAGACGTCCTCACCCGCCTACCAAATTCTGGATCCCAGAATAAGCCAAGCACCAAGGTTCGCCAGCAGGAGAACAAGAGAACCAGCTGTGGTCTGGGAGGGAAGAGGCGGGGCTGCTGTTTTTGAGCCGAAGAACCTTATTGTTTGCTGATTAGCCATGCAAGGCGTCTATGCTGATGACAGTTCTTTGTCAGATCAAGCTTGGACTTCATCGTGTCGAGTCACTGAGCTTTTTGAGCAGAGTAGAAAAGAGCAAGATTTTGGCCCGCTTAAGTCTCCCAGGCATTGAAGCAAAGCCTTAATCTCACTGTTTTCATTTTTACCCCTGCTTCTTCTGCTTCATCTTATTTTGAAGCGACCTTTCCGTTTTTGTCTTCTTAGTGCTGTAATTACAGGAGTGGGCTGCTATACTACACCTGGAGGGATATTTATAAAGTTAGAGTAAAATGGTTTCTCCTGGTGCCTTTGAGAAGCATGTGAATTGACATTCAAGACTTGGGATGCCTAAGATCCCTAAGGCAGCTTAAAATGTCTGAAATCACACTTCTGGATCCTTCATTTTACTTTTTATGCTGGGTAAATCCCACTGGCTTCACAGGAACCTTGTAATTTTCTTTTCTTACAGCACTTTTGGGCTTGGATTCCTCTTCCCCCCTCATAATGAGATCATTAAATCTGTCAGATGGGCATGGTGATATGTACCTGAAATCCTAGAACTCAAGAGGGTGAGACAGAGGAGTTGGAGAATATCTTGGAATACATAAAATGTTTGAGGCCAGCCTGGGCAACGTAATGAAGCAATGTCTCCAAAAATAAAAATTAAGCTGATTAAAATTTTGAGTTTCACATTTTCCCAACTTGAGAAATAGATTCAGGGATTTGTAGCTCAGTAGGAGGCAGGTGAGGGGAGACCAGGCTGGGGCCAGTGAATCCAGGAGCCAGGTTGTGGGATCTGGGTCCAGCACAGGTGTAGGGGGGGGGGTTTCTGTGACTGAGGCAGGGCCATTCCTTGAAGGAGTGCAGACAGGCTGCTGGAGCAATGAGCCTGGCTAATGCTGGCCCCTTCTTCCAGGACATCCTACCCAACTGCTCCATCACTCCTAACCAGGCAGACTCAATGCCAGGTTTCAGATCTCCATCCTTGACCTGTAAAGCAAGGCTCTCAGGCCCATTACCCCTGAGGTAATTCCAGACAGAATACTCAGTAAGTCAGACTTATATAAGGAACACTTCCCTGAGTGCTTCATCGTGTACCTTGGTGCTGGTCCTGGGGAGTGCTAGGGGTGCTGGGAAGTGGGTGCTGTGTATCAGCTCTGTCTGCTTTGGTGGTGAGTCAGACCGAGAGCTGCCCACAGTCATATTGAGACACATGGCAACACTGACACCCAGCCACACAGCCTTCCAGTCTAGATCCTGGCCTACCTCCACCTTGGTTGTGTTGAGGACCCTACCAACCTAGATGGCAATATGTCATCAAATATGTCCTCAGTGTCACACTCAGCCTACCCAATACTTTGGAGCATGGTGGTAAGTTTATGAACATCAGGTGTGCTGGGGTCAGAGCTTCTCCCTGTTAACTTCATTGATAAAGTGGCTCTATGAAGTATAGTGTCTTGATGCATTGCCTACCAGGCACCAGCCACTCAGCGACTGTCACTGTAACCTAGTTGATGCAAAAGATAGAACTATCTTTTATTGATGCTGGCAAGACGAAAAAGGCCAATGTCTCATTTACCTTCAGCTGCTGGGCTTTGAACAGACACTGGAACTCAGCAGCCCATGCCACGGCCATGCACCCAGTGATCAACTCTACTTCTCCATGCTCACCAACCATAACCTGTTTCTGATCAACACCTCTGAGTTCACACAAAGCCTGATGTACTCCTGGCTACAGCACCAGAGTCTCCCAGGCCATCACAGGTCCTGGTGTGTGCGGTGGCAGGTGGGATCCCCAGGAACCACAGATGTCACCTGTGCCAGAGAACCAAGCTATGCAGTGGCTGAGCTGGCCTGTGGACCATAGCACGCCACTTGTGGCGGGTCTTCTGGGAGTGACTCCTGCTTTGGATA
This sequence comes from Sigmodon hispidus, assembly GCA_004025045.1. Lineage (NCBI taxonomy): Eukaryota > Metazoa > Chordata > Mammalia > Rodentia > Cricetidae > Sigmodon > Sigmodon hispidus. Next base: position 66,025 of record PVIH01007237.1, on the reverse strand, counting down.
CAGGTGTAGAAATGAGCACCAGCCTTAGCTATCAGACACATGGCTTATGGGCCAAGGAGGCTTATTTTTGTCCCAGGACATCTCATTCTGCTGATGGCCTGGCTAGCCTGGCTCTTTTAAAAATTGTCTGTATGGACCTGAGTTTACTTCTTACTTCTGGCAGGTAAATCCAAGCTCCTTGGAGCACTGAGTGTTCAAGCTCTTCTTGATTTTTCTTATTTTAACAAAATGTGGTATTTTTCAGATTACATGTAACAATAGGTTGTATAAGCCAATTTTTTACTTCTTTCTTAACCTGAAAGGTGGCAGGGGAGGTTCTTAGTTTTATTTCTTCTTAAAATCAGCCAATGGTGTGTTTTCCTCTTTTTAATGGGGGGAAATCCCCTAAAACTATGTTCATGACCAAATGTAGTTTGTACACTTCTCAATTTCCCAGCGGACCAGTCATGAAGGGTGATGGTTGCTGTTCTTCAAGCATCAGGATCCCTGGTCATACAGTCTCCTCCATGTGTCCCAACCCAGCTCAGTGCCACATTTGCAAGGCCAGCTGCAAGTTTTTCTTGGTGTGCATTGGTGCTCTGTGCATTGTCTGCTCACCTATTATTTATCTGAGAGTCAGCAGACCTCTCTGAGTCAGAAGATGGTGGCTCTGGTGTGTCTACTGTGTGTGTGGGGGGGAGAGTGGTGGATCGGTGGAGGGGTTAATGCAGGAGAATATCAAGCAGTAGAATCAGCCATCTGGGATCAACCCCAGGAGGCTGGGCCTTGGGCCCTTTTATAAATTTACCTACCTCTCTGTCATAATTCTTGTCTTTGTAACTAGAAATGAGGCCCCACAGTGTCTTTGTAAAGCTTATGTGGTGGGGTCCAGCTTTACATCCCCAGTGCTTCCCCCCACCGACAAGATATCATTGCCATCAGAGCACAAACAATGACATGTCCTAAATCACAAAACCCTGTTCTTTAGGCTTGCTTTTCATCAGCCTGTGCTTCACAACAGAGCAAATGTCTTCATAAAGTCTTTTTTACCTGGGGTACTAAATATCTCATTTCCTTCTCCGAACAGGCTTTGTTTTTCCCATGATCTCGGTGATGTACGGGTGCAGAGACTGGGAAAGGATGGGTCTTTGCATTCTACAGACTACTACAGGTGCCTGTGTAATTCTTAAAAACACAGCTAGCCTGCTTCAGGCTGGCTGCAGTGGTGTCCTGAGCTTGGGGGAATGCTCGCTCTGCAGGACAGTTTGGGAACAGCAGGCCCTGAAAAGACGTCTTCCTGGATTCCACAGATGCATGCTAGTGACTGTTGGGGAGATTCTTGGAAGGACACATATTCGTTTTCTGAAGGCCTGACTCCCGATGTCCTTGAGATAGGACAGAGGTGGCAGTGAGGCTAGGTAGATGGAAACTGGGAATGTTTTTGGGGTGGTCCCTAACATCCTTCCACCAGGGTCAGGGTCACTGACTTGCCCCGCCCCCTTCTCATGGAATCTCCCCAGAGCCTGATGCCTATGGCTTCTTTCCATCCAGGAGGGAGGGGAAGGCTCATGAGCTCACAGGTTGGAGGATGTCTTTTCTAGGTTGCTTTGAGCCCCTTTCTGACAGCTCAGTCAATCCATGCTCCTTCCAGACAGCACAGCTGGCCTGAGAGCATCTCTCAGCAGGCCTTACTGCTTTAGGTATGCTTGGGGGGGGGCGGGGGGGGCGGGGCAGTGTCTAGTGGATCTGTCAGTTTCAGTGACTTGCCCAAGCTACTGAATTGTTAGTTCACTAAATTGGACATTGATGCAATTGTTACTCTAGCCTGTCACAATGTGTATTTCCCCAGGAAGAGTCTATCACACAACACTTGGTGTTGTATCAGGGACAGGACAGGACCGAAAGTGCATTGCAGAGGAGTCATTGCATGATCCTGGCTACAGGTAACAATACATAACAGAGGCCAAACAGCCTTAGGGTGGAGCATCAGTGTGATGTGTGTGTGTGTGTGTGTGTGTGTGTGTGTGTGTGTGTGTGTGTATGTATGTACCAAAATGGCTACATTTCCCTATGTGGTGTGGGACAGTGTGCCTTCTTATCAGTAGTTACATGGCTTCTACAATGGATACTGAGACATGCAACCAAGGCTGAGTACTCCATCCAAAGGGATTATCTGGGTGGGAAATATGAGGTATGGGCAAAGAAGTAAGAGGTCGGGTGCAGATTGTGCTGTGCCCATGTTTTCCTATGTTGTCTGGGATACTGTGAATTCTTACTATATCAGTGGCAGTGGTGCTGAGAGAGTAAATGAAGGCGGAGCCTTCTATCCATAGGAAGAGTCTGGGTAGAAGTGTGTGGGGGGGGGAAATCTGAGAGGCTATCTTCCTCTATGAGGTTTGAGGTGACGTGACCGCATACCAGTCTGATGTGTGAGTATAGATATGTCCTAAAAAAGGTTGAAGATTTAAAACAGAATTTGTTGTCTGTAAGAGTAAAGAATGAGAGTGTGTGTCAGGGTAGCAGAGAAGTTGTGTGAAGAAATAAAAAGTTTTGTTTATTTTGTTTTGAGATAGGATTTCTCCATGTAGCCCTGACTGTCCTGAAACTGTATCTGTAGGGCAGAGTGACCTTGAACTCAGAGAACCAGCTGCTTCTCTCTGCCTCCTGAGTGCTGTAAAGGCATGTTCCACCACCGTCAGGCTCAAGAAAGAAATATTTTATGCTGAGATGGCTGCTCAGTGGGGGATGATTTGTATAAGAGAGGATAAGAGAGAGATTATATATATATAGTTATATCATATGCTTTGTATATAAGTATATATATACAAAACTATGCAGAAAGTGTTGGTTTTGCATGTGAGATCAGACACATGCACTATCAGGGCCACAAGAGAGTTTATTCAGGAGAGATGACAGGTGAGTACGGGGCAGAGAAGCAGGAGAGAGAGAGAGAGAGAGAGAGGGAGGGAGAAACTTTCAGGTGGCTGGCCCCCTTTTAAGAGAACAGATGGGCATGGATTTACACAGCCATGCCTAGGGGCGTGCCCTTCATATGTGGTGTGTTCTCCTGACACCATGTTGGTTTCCAGGCACCACGTGGCATGCCAGGAATTCTTACAAAGAGCCCCTTCTAGGTATTTAAAACTTGGAACCCAGCCTGGTGGTAGGTGGCGGGGCCTAGTCTATAGAGTGAGTCCCAGGACAGCAGGGCTACACAGAGAACCCCATCTCCAAAAACCAAAAACAAAGCAACAAAACCACCACCAACAAAAACAAAAGCAGAAAAACTTGGGACCCGTGGAAAAAGTGACGGACACATTTAAAAAGTGAAGTTTGGTGCCCAGTTCACTGGGCCAGATGAGTTCATTCAAGAGTCAGGAATAGGTGAGGGATTTCAGAATAGAGATGGAGTTCATGGTGAGTCCCATGGTAGGACATAATTATTTTGAAGGAAGAGAGGCTTGGAGAGATATAATGATTTGAAGATCATAGAGGGTGATGAAAGCCCCATGTTAAGTTGTAGGTTTACCCATTTCTATGAATGGTAATATTAGGACTTGTGTAAATGCTAGAAGCAGGTGTGTCATAGTCCTTGGGGTCTTCCAGCAGTACCAAAGACAGTAAGCATCATGTGGTGAACAAGATACAGAGCAATGAAGGCTAATGAAATGAAGCTGGACAGAGGGCTGGGTAGCTAGCTCCCCTAATCTCTGCACATCTTTCTCCTGGGTGCAGAAACTGTTCATTCAATAAGGGAGGTGGGCACAGGCATAACTTAGAAGATGGGCGACTATAGCCCTTTTAGCTCTAGGTTAGACTAAACAGCTAGAGTCAGCGCCATCAAGTTCACTGGGGAATGCATGGAGACCACAAGAAATGCCACAATTGAGACAGACAGATGAGTGAGCAAAGTAATTTTAAGGTGTACTTGTTCTCACTAACTGTTTGCTTTAGTATCTTCTTACTTGTGAGCTTGTGGGATTGCCTGACACTTGCTCAGAAAAGAAGACAACAGACTTTGAAAATGCTTCACTAGGTTCTCTCTCTAACCCACTATTCATTATGGGATGGTGATTTGTGACTTTGAATTGTTTTGCCCATTTGCAGAGAAAAGTTTCATTATATATAGATGATGCAGTGCTAATTTTTAAGTGTTTTTACAAGTTTGGAGAGCCCTTTGACCAATTCATTAGTGAGGATGAAAATTATACCCTCAAGGAGTAAACAAGGGTGTCTTGCCAAGGGAGAAACAGATGCTCAGCAAAGCCTTGTTGATTGAAATTCCCAACAAGCCTTAGAGGTCCTCCAAATAAAAAGACTATTGCCATGTTGTTGTTTGGATTCCTGAACCTGCTGTTGGGGAGTTATAGGCCCTAGTGGGGAAGCCACTACTGTCATTTATTAAGTGGATGTGAAGTGTCTGTCAAATTGCATTCTAAATATTTGTGCTTTTTTTCCATGGATCACTGTTGTTGTGAGCCTCAACTCACAACAGATATCTGAGATCTGCACTCAGATATAATTTATTCTTCAAAGATTTCTGCAACTATTGATGGCTAGGCTATCTATAACTTTGTCAGTTTGGCAGCATCAGACAACCAGATCCTTCTGCAAGGAAATAGCCAGCTTGTTAGCTCATTATATGAAGATCCTGAGAACAAGTGGTGTTACTCAGTGGCCTGATTCTTTCTCTTCTTCCTCCTCCTTTTCCTTCTCTTTCTAGATAGGGTCTCTCTGTGAAGCCCTGGCTGTCTTGGAGCTGGCCTTGAACTCACTGAGATCTCTGCACTAAAGGCGTGCACCACCACTGCCAGCCTTCAGTGGCCTGAGTCTTAGGCAGAGTTGGACATTTATCTCTCCTCCCAACATTCAGAGAACTCCAAGGAAGGGAAAGAAGTTTGAAAGAATGTAAGAAGCCAGAGAAAAGAGCCGAGTGTTGTATAATATTGTCCTCTTGGGGTCTTCCAGGAGTACCAAAGTTACAACAGTTTCCCAAAATGAAACATTTGTTACAGGGAGGAAGGAGGAGCTCATTGGTCCAGGGAAACAGGACCCTGGAAGACGAAGGAAGCAACAAGCCTCAAGTATTTTGGTTTGAAAACAATGTTCCTTTAATAAGATATTAAAGTTGCACCTTGCTCTGACGGCTAAACTTTGTAATTTGAGAGTCAGCCAGGTGATGATGGTTTTAAAGACATGAAGTGTTTGGAAGAGCATAAGAGCCCATGAGTTCCCACCCTTTTGGGGTTAAAAAAGTATTTTTACAGGAGTAACGTAGGACTACTTGCATGCCAGATGTCTGCCTTGCAATTTATAATAGCGGCAAAACTGCAGTTGTGAAATAGCAATGAAAAAAATTTATAATGGGGGATTCACTATTACATAGGGAACTATATTTAGAAAGGTCGAAGAACTGGGAGAGTTGAAAACCAGGGGCTTAGAAAATGTTTTTCTTTACTCAAGGTCTATGCAGGCTAAGAATGTGTGTCTAGACTCCTTGTCTTAGCTAACTTTGTTAAGCTTAAGCTATTTGGATAAACTGAATCATATAAAAGTTTTTATTTTTAATACTAGGAAATGTTTCAATTCAATATCATTATTTTTAGGAATAAGCCTAACAGAAATTGTAAAGTCTTAGTCTTATGAAAGCAGCTAACACATTAAAGATTGTTAGGAAACACAAGCAGTCAGGCATCCTTAAATAATCAAAGGTCTTTAATTGTAGCCATGCTAAGTACTGATGTAATTAATTACAGGATGAGCTTTATTTTGTCTCTTGTATATGTCTTCAGGGTTGAGCTTACAGCAAGTAACTAAAAACAAAGTTTGTCTATTCAGATATACCTGGGAAGCCTTCATACTTCAGAGACCTGCAGAATATGTCATTTAAAATGTTTATTTAAAAGTTTATTATATCAGACAGAGACTTCTAGATACTAACAGTGACTCAAGGTTTCCAAAGAAGATTACGAGGTACCAGGATGTCTCCATCTGGATTGTGGTGGTGCTGACCTGGGCAAGATGCCCTAGTACAGTGCCTGCCACCAGGACCTGGTCCAGACCGTGAACAATCAACAGAACATTGGAGAATTGATTGCACCCTTTTGCCTAGACAAACTAACATCAGTCTTCTCCTCTATGTCCCTATACCATGGAAAAATTCCCACCTCATGTTCCTGGCAGCTGAAGATTGACACTGTTCTGATCTGCCTCCAATGATGTAGAAATCTGGCAATGGCTAACAGGATATATCCAGATAAGTATTGCCTAAGTTTTCCCCACTTATCTATTCCTGAGATATTTTTCTCTCTCCTGGTTTTGGGACTACTGCCCTTCCCAGTTGCTGAGACTATGAGCCTAAAAGCTCCAAACAGGGCTTGGAGCTGAGAAACAGGCAATGGGGAATCATTTTCCATTTCTCCTGTCATCCACAGTATTTGTAATTGTCCCAAATAATATTAGCATCTAAGGTGCTGTTGGGTGGCTTTTTGTGATTAATTATCTAAGGGGTATTGAAACCAAATTTGATTGCAAAAGTGAATAAATTTAGGGTCCTTCATGTCAGGTGTCACATGGAAAGGCTGGAGATTTTCTAAGAGGCATCCCCAGGAAGAATGAGAAGGTATGAAAGACATGTTGCCATGGATGAGAGAAAAGAAAAATGTCACTTCACCCTGTAGCCATGGGGGGTGTCATCACCACACTCAACAGGACTCAGGGGCTTAGCCTGGTTAAACCAGATGAGAGGCATGGTGCCAAGGCTTCCTTAGAGGCAAAGCAAAAACAAAAACTGCCCTCTAGGAGGAGGAGTCTTGTCTACAGGAAAAGGTTGGGGGAATGGGATCACAAAAGCTATGAGGGTCTACAGGAGCTGTGGAACTATGGGCAGCTCCAGGGAGAAGGTGGGAGCAGAGGGCAGGAAGGGGTGGGATAGCCTGGTTTGGCCTAAGGAAACTTCAGGGTTGCAGATCCAGGAGGGGTGGGGAGAGGTTAGGTCAAGAGGGCCACCCATAGCCTTAAAGGCCATGGCTGGGGGCACCGTCGCTACCTCCAAGAGTGCCAGAGGGGTGCTGCACTCAATAGTCACTTCCTCAGACCCAGGGAAATGTTTACAATGACCAAAGGATAAACTTACCTAATTGCTGCTGGTGGATGGGTTGCTGAGCAATGGAGGATCCAGAAAGTGAGTCTGTTGCGGGTGGAAATAAGGGATGGGGTTCCAGTGTAGCTAAGAGGGGAAATGCAGGAACTAGGAGAGCCTATTCAGAGGACCAATGTAAGTGTTGTTCTGATGGGAAGGTATCCTGGCAACCAGGAGCCATGGAATACCACAAACTCACAATGCACAACAAACCTCACGCAAGAGATTTATTGGAAGGAAAAGAAAATCAGGAGGGTGGCTGCCTTTGCTCAGACGATAAGCAGCAGCACAATGCACAGGATAGAGGGCTTATATAGTTCTAAGAGGGGGGTGGAACTTTCAGAGTGGATATTGGTGCGATTTCATGGCCACAGATTGGGTCTTTATGCTGCAGGGTGGGGGCAGGGCCCCGTAAAAGTGACTGCTCACTGGGGAGCAGCTCCAAGATTTATAGAGCTGGGAAAAGATTATGAGCGATGTCATGGGGAGCCTAGCTATCAGGGGCCTGCTGTTTCAGTGAGTAGTACATATGTGGGCAGACTGGGAATAGAGATTATACCCCAGTCTCAAAGGATCACAGCTATCAGCAGGGCAGTGGAGGCATATACCTTTAGTTCTCAGCACTTGGGAAGCAGAGGAAGAGGATTTCTGAGTCTGAGGCCAGCCTGATACAGAATGAGTTTGACACTAGCCAGGGTTACAGAGAAACCCTGTCTTGAAAAAAATGGAAAACAAAATTAAGAAGCACAGCTATTAACCTAGACTAATACACCCAGAAAAAAATATCTGCCATGACTAAGAGAGGAAGAAAAACCCTGTAAGATAAGTCAGGGTGAGAGATTTACGTATTGATTTTTTAAACTTAGGGTGGTGGTACACTTTTAAAACCCTGCACAGGGAGTCAAGTGAATCTGAGTTGAATACCAACCTAGTTTATATAGCAAATTCCAGGCCAGCTAGAGTTAAAATTTAAAAGCAACATATTTATTTATGATTGTGTGTGTGTACCAATGCCCCCCACATACACAGGACAGGGGAGATAAAAATAAACCTTAAAAGATAATAGAAACTTTGAGTTCAAGCAGGAAGGTGATGGAGGAATAGCTGAGCCTGTTACCTCTTGTCTCACTTTGGATTGGATAAATGTCTGATGTCACTTTTGGTGACTGTTTTCTTTCCATAGCTGATGCCTCTGATGACCTTGCATTCTGGGGCAGAGCAGATTCTCTCCGATCTCTCACTCCCCAGGTCACCCTCAGGATGGCTGCTGTAGCTGTAGGGTGTCTCCCAGTTGCATTGGGAGTATGAAAAGTAACTGCAGTGCTCAGGTTGGTACAGGCAGAGGTTCTACCTTTGTGTTTCAAGGCTTCCTGTGTATTAATCATTGAGTTGGATTAATGCCAATGTGGGAGTTTATAGAACTGTAGTGCTTCTACAGAAAAAAAATGACAGAATTAGATACACCTTTTGGTTCTGGTTCAAAACTATGAAACTCTAGGGCAATTCTCACTTGACATGATCAATCTACTGTTTACCCTAGACCCCACCTCTCCTGCCCAAAGAAAGCCATCCAAGTGGCTACTCCCCCAGGGGTATTTAATGCCCCTTTCTATGGTCTCCTCATCTTTTGAGATCACCCAGGAATACTTTGCTCAGATTAAAACCTGAACTTTTAATTGATCTGACCTGATTTATTGCATCAGCCAAGAAACCCATAATCAGGGTTTGGAAACCTTTCACCCACTAATGGTGGGCCTATCTCTCCTTAAGCTTTTATCAGTGTGAATCAATTTCCTAATACCTGCACTGTTCTGTGCAGAAGTAAGGAGAGAGCCAGGCATCGAAGTTAACTATGAAAGAAGCCAATTGATTAAAAAAAAAAAAACAAAAAAAAAAACAAAAAAAAACTAAAACAAAAACAAAAATTTGAAACTCTCTATGCTGAGAGAAAGACACTATTTTCAAGAAGTGCTTATGCAAATGATCTGTATTTACCTCCTGGTGTTAACCTTCTAGCTCTCTGGCCCACTTCCGAATTCAGTAGTGCTCTTTTTGTTAATAAATCATCTGTGTTTCTACCCCAGCATCCATATGCCCTGGGTCCAATTCTTTGTTCTGGGACATCAGAATCTGGAGATCTGACTAGGTGTTTTCTAGACTCATCTGCATCTGTAACAGTCCAGGTTCTCTGGGTGTTCCTGGGTAAGGTCCCTGACATAGCTTCTAACACATGATTTCTAGAGTTGATTTCTGTATACTTATCAGGAAATAGTGCCCTGAATGTCTACCAGTCACACACAAAATAGAACCTTTCTTTGGTCTCACTTAAAAAAAACAAAACAATTTCTCTTTGTTGTTTGAGAATTTCATATATACTATGTATTTTCAAAAAGCCATCCCCATTTCCTCAACTCCTTTTCTATGCACCCCAACTTCCCCTCCCACTTTTATGCAGTCCTCTTTGAACCCACTGAATCTGCTTAATGCTGGTAGTGAGGAGGTGGAGTACTGGAGCGTGGGTTGACCTTCAGGACCATGTTGTTGGTTTTGCATGTGAGAAGATACGCACACCACAGATGCCACATAAGAGTTTATTCAAGATAGTTACCGAGTGGGTACCGGTGAGGGAAGCAGAGAAGGAGAAAGAGAGAAGAGACAGATGGCCATATAGCGTCTCCTTTTAAGAGAGTGGGTGGGCACAGATTTATAGAGTCACATCTGGGAGCATGTTCTGCTGGCGCCATGTTGGCTTTACCACTTGGCTGCTGCACACCGGGATTTCTCATCTCAGCTGGCACCATGTTGGATTCACCACGTGGCTGCTGCTGGGAATCCTTATACACGTTCCTGAAAAATATTGACTCTTCCTTTTCCTGTGGTCTTCACCTGCCAATAGTTTCTCAGCTGGGTTGGGGACTTTGTGAGTCCCTCCTTTATCTGTGCTGGGATTTTCCGTTGACTTGATTTTGTGCAGATCTGGTGCACATGGTCACAGTGCCTGAGATGTGGGCAACAACACTGTCACATCCGCAAAGCACTGTTTCACTACAGTTATCATCCTTTTTCCTTGGTGATTCCTGAGCCTCAAAGGGACATGGTGTGATAACATGTGAGGCCAAAAGTTACGTTTTAAGTTTAATTACTGTTCTGAAGAGATCTATAAAACGAAAATGTCTCTAACCTGTTGTAAGTCCCACTTGCCCAAGGACACATAACTTCCTAGAATGTTAAGGACTGTTGTTCATGAAGATAGCAAGCCATGTGTTTTCACTTCTGTAAACAAGATTAGTTGCCCCAACTTCACAGGATGTATTTGATTACACTCTGGCAGGAAGTATGTTAGGGTGTATGCTTGGTCCTGATTGGATGAAGGCAAGAAGCATGCAGCCTGTGGGTTTGGCCTTTATAAACACCAGACAATTTTTTAATAAAAAAATTATTTTTCAGCTTAAATTTTTAAACAGTAATTAATCACTGAACTTATAAATATGTAGAAATAAAGTTTGGTGGGAAAAATCAGTGCTTTAAGGAGATTTATGTTTAAAATGATAGAAAAGTCAAGGTTCTTTTTTGAGCAAATGATCTAAATTATCATTTTAATTTTTAGCATGGAACACCAACCGTCTCTTATAGTAGTACCATGGTAGCATGTGTTACAGATAGTCTATGTTCTTTTTCTATTTTTTTATTGTTCTTTGAAAAAAATCAATATCAAACATTATATAAAAAAGCAAAACATTCAGAATAGATTAAAAAACCCATACAGTAATAAAACTTCTCATTTCTCTAAAATACATGAAACATAAAAAATAAACTCTAAAGCTTCTCAAGCCAGGTTAGGCTCAGCTACAGATGAAGAAAGCACAGTAAGTCACAGATAATGCCCACGGATGCACTATGGCCACCACAAATTTCTGCTAAGCAATCCTTCTACAGACAAACCAGAAGCTTTGTTTTGTTTGGTTTTGTGTATGTGTGTGTTTTAAATCACTTTATTCACTCATCATCTTTCAATGAAAAAAAAAGAATGTTTTTGCTTAAAATCAACTAATAAGTGAGTACATCTCTTTCTTGTCTTTCTGGGTTTGTGACACCTCACTCAAGAGCATATTCTCCAAATCCGTCCATTTGCCTGTGAATTTTAGTATATCAATTCTTCTTACTGTAGAGTAGTACCACAGTTTGTTATTTCATTTCGCAGTTGAGGGGCATCTAGGTTGTTTCCAAGTTCTTGCTATTATGAATAATGCTGTTATGAACATAGTTGAGCTAATGCCTTTGGAGTGTGAATGTGTGTCTTTAGGGAATATGCCCAATATTGGAATTTCTGGATCCTTGGGGAGATGGATTCCCAGTTTTCTGAGAAACTGCCATACTGCATTCCAGAGTGGCTGAACAAGCTTACACTCCCACCAACAATGGAGGAGTGTTCCCCTTGCTCTGCATCCTCTCCAGCATGGGCTGTCATCTGTGTTTTTGATCTTAGCCAAATTGACAGGTGTAAGGTGATATCTCAAGGTTGTTTTGATTTGCATTTCTCTGATGGCTAAAGATGTTGAGGAACTTTTTAAAAGTATCTTTCAGCCATTTGAATTCTTCTGTTGATAATTTCCTTTTTAGTTCTGAACCCCATTTTTTGATTAGGTTATCCAGGGTTTTGATCTCTAATTTTTTTGAGTTCTGTATATATTTTAGAGATCAATCCTCTATCACTTGTAGGGTTGATGAAGATCTTTTCCCATTATGTAGGCTGTTGTTTTGTCTTATTGACTGTGTTCTTGGCCTTACAGAAGCTTCTCAGTTTCAGGAGGTTCCACTTATTGATTGTTGTTCTTAGTGTCTGTGCTACTGGTGTTATATTTAGGAAGTGATGACAGTTTTCTACCATTCTCTGGAATCTGAGGTATGGACCTGGCCAGTGTCCATAGTCCTGGCCAGTATTTGATAAAGCTTTCTTCATTGGGTGGTGGTGGTATACACCTTTAATCTCAGCACTTGGGAGGCAGAGGTAGGAGGATCTCTGTGAGTTTGAGGCCAGCCTGGTGTACAAATCGAGTTCTAGAATAGCAAGGCTACAAAGAAAATTCCTGTTTTGAAAAAAAACCCAATAGATATTAATGGTTGATTTAAATTTGGCTCCAAAGTTGTGGTGATGGTCTCATTCTCTCTGGTGGGATCAACAATAGATGTCTCATTTGGTGGTGAACACAGCTTGGCTTTACTTTTTCATTCTTTGCAAGCTACTTCATAGAGTAATGGATATTTGGAGTACTGCATGTCTATTTTCCCTCCTGAACAGGCTGTGAGAGTCTGCTTAGGATTATGTTGGTGAATGAACAGAGTGGAGGAATGTGGATCTGTGGGTTCCTGGAGCTGTGCCTGTCTAATTTTCAAAACAAGCCCAGAGCTGCTTGTCTGTGACTGTTGTGACATGTTCTCCTGAGGGCAGAGGAGGTTTGGTTTTTGCTGGAAGGAGTGGGAATAACAGTAATATTGATATAAGAAAAAATACAATTGTGCTATTATATTAATATAATGAAATAATATTTCCTTAAGAAGCCTTATTAGTAGTTCAAAGTGAGAGACTATATGTATGTATGTGTTGACTGTGTGCATTTATGCAGGTGTATTTAGGCATGTGTGTATGGAAGGAGGTAATTGTGTATTACCTGGAGATTTCATGTGTGCGTGTTTTTGTATGTGTGTGTGTGTGTGTGTGTGTGTGTTTAAACAGTGCATTGGTATCTGCGGGTGTGTGTATATGTGTATGTTCCGGAACCACTGAGGGACTAAACTGTGTGTTCTGCTGGAGTGGCTGTGGAGTCCTCTGGCCTTGCTCCCAGGTCAGGCCTTTGCAGTGCAAGCCCCACACTCCACACCAACACTGTCCTTGGAAGCCGCCCCATGGCCTCAGGCATTGGTGTGGGTGGATAAATTCCCATAGTTATTTGGTCTGGATGGGATGATTAAGAAGTATACTCAGTACTATGTGTCCCAGAGCCTCACCTCTCACTGAGATGAGCCCCAATGAACATAGCGCATACCTCCCTCAGCAAGCAGCTTTTAACTCCTGCACCCTCTTTCCATTCTCTATGGTGCTGGTGCTGTTTTTTTGGAATCACCTCCCAAGGAGAGGCAAGATGGTTGAGACTATGTCTTGGAGTCCTCTCCAAAAGAAGAATTTAAACAAGCTAAGACACATCAGTTCCAGTAAGTTCACCTCCACACCATCATGACCATATTACTGGGAGGAGTTTGAGATTCCGACAGGCAGCTTACTTGCTCAAGGAGCCAGGACTGTTGAACAGCAGCGATTCATTTTGTCTGGAGCTCTCTGCTGCCAAACCTGGTTCAGAGCTCTCCTAAAGGGCCGCTGTGGCTCACGGACTGCCCAAGGGATGGTTAGGGTTAGGGTTAGGGTTAGCTTATTCCCTGACAGCTGTGGCAAAGGTTGGAGAATCCCTTTGAGAATCTTCCCTATGCCTAGCTATGTCTTCATTGCTTCACAAAAGTAATGGCAAGCACAGTCTAGATGCTGGCCACAGCTGGTGCTATCAGGAGACACAGGTTCTTCATGTTAGTCTTTATACCAAAGTACATTGCTATCTTACAAGGCAGGCATATGAAATTCTATGCACTAACCATGGTGATAAAATTTCTTTTTTAAAAAATTTAAATAACCACTGCACAAAACAGTAAATATTCTTTTTAAAATTTTTATTAATTTTGCCTGTCCATGTGTCTTATAGTATGTCTAAGAAGGTGTTGGGTCCCCTGACACCACACTCACAGACAGTTGTGAGCTGCCTTGTGGGCACTGGGAATCAACCCCATTGAGCCGTTGCTCAGCCCTAGTAAATATTATTTTAAGTGCTAACTAAAATAGGGACAAGAAGAGCCTTGAACTCTTCTGCCTGAACATTAATCTGCTGATAACCCCTCTTAGCCTCGCTTTCACACACCTCTCATCCTCCTTCCCTCCTCCCTAGCTCCAGCCCAGTCCAGCCTAGCTGTTTTCCTAGTCCGGTCCAGTGTGTTTTCCTAGCTGGGCAGTTGCTCCCTGGAATCTGATCTGGGACATCAATTGTGGGACAGTTTCTAAATGAGCCTGTATTGCTTGAAGGCAGGACTTGGCTGCTGTCTGGCTGTGGACACAGGTATTCCAAATCCTCCCTGTTTTCCACCAAGAAATCCTCCAGGCCTTCCTCCCACACCCACATACATAGGAGCTCTGGAGAAGTTCAGCAACACGCCTAGTTCTGCTCTCTTGGCACCTGAAATCCAAAGTTAATGATTTATTAAAAACACATGTACCTTGTCCTTGGAAGAGCATAAGAGACTCAAAAGATGAGGCTCAGAGTCACCTTTGCCCACACCAATCTTGTCTCCCCCATATGTAGGATTGGTCAAGTCCTGAGGATCTAGCCCCCAAGTTCAGTGTGACCCTTACTTGATTCCATTGTCCACCTGGCTGACTCAATGCACTTTTCCTGACTTCCTGCCCAGGCCAGGAGGAAACAGTCAGGTCTTAGAGGGATTGGCTGGCACAGATGAGCCCAGCCTCCCATCATTTCCTTTAGGTAAGGAGTCAAAGGGGGTGGTGGTGGGGTGAGGCAGAACGGAGAGAGGAGCTGTGCGAGAGACACAGCTCCTGAGAGAAGGTGCCAGGCTAGGGGAGGTCGAACTGACGGGTTCTATCCTGGGTTAGAAAGAGATGCCCATGTGTGGGGTGGAAGCGGAAGGCTAAAGCAGGGTGGTTACAGTGATCCAGCTGGCCCTGAAAATATGGTGGCTTCTGAGTAACAGCCCCTGTAAATCTTAGTATCATTCGTACAGTTTGGGACACTATTCAGAGTCCCTTCTCTCCCCCCCCCCCTTTGTCATCTGCCTCTTTTTTTTTTTTTTTTTTTTTTTAAACTTTATTTATTTACTTATTTATTTGCCTTGGTGTTTGCCTGGAACTGGAACTACAGACAGTTGTTAGCTGCCATGTGGGTGCTGGGAATCGAACCCGGGTCCTCTGGAAGAGCAGACGGTGCTCTTAACCGCTGAGCCATCTCTCCAGCCCCCTGTCATCTGCCTCTTGTCTTACTCTTCATGGCCCAATTCACCGACTCTCTCCTGCAGTGGGTCACCGGATTTAGCACCAGGATTCAATCTCCACCCCTGTCCACTGTTACAGAATGCCCCTGAGATTCAGAAACTCACATTCTATCATCTGTCTTGTAGGATGCAACATCTGGACCTATCCTGGCTAGGACTGGAGCCCATGGCAGCCTCACCATGGCTTTTCTTTTTTTTGGTTGGGGCTTCCTGGCTCTTGGTCCGCTGCCTCATCCAGCTCTTCACTTTGTATGAAAAGCGCCATCGTCTCCATGGTTTCCCTCAGCCACCCAAGAGAAATTGGTTTTTGGGTCATTTGGGCAAGGTGAGTCTGGCAACAGGATGGGTCGGGTGAAGGAGGATGCCGGGATATAGCAGGATGTAGCAGGATGGCCGGGATCTGGGGATGAGGCTGCATGGATAAAGTCAGGGACTGGTTTGGGCTAGGAGCTAGAGTGTGAGAGTGCAGAGATTCTGTCATGGACCAGGGAATGGGGGTGGGTGGGTTAGAATCTTTGTGTGCTCCATCCCAAGCCTGTCTCACATCCCTGTTTGCTGAAGACCTACTTGGGGGAGGGAATTCAGGACACAAAAAGGATGTGTGGAGTCTGTTCTCAGGGCTCGAGGTGGGGGAGCGGGAGCACAATCTGAGGTTGAATCGGGATGGCTGCCAGTAGCATTTAACTTAAAAAAGAATACACCTTTTATACTCTGTAGTTGCACATTGGATTAAATGGGAAAGAAGGGAACATGTGAGTTGGGGTGTGGCTTGAGATCAGTGATTGAGAAATTCAGCATTGATCTTGACAATAAGTACCAGTGTTGTTAATGAAAGGGCCACAAGTACTTCTTGCCAGAGATAAGGAGAATGACTGCTTTAGTAAGCAGGAGCTTTCCTCAAGACCATGAGATAATGGAGACTCTTATCTAAATGCCTGATTTTGGAGAAAGCACTTCTAGGGAGCAGAAAGTATACTACAGTTTCTTAGTCTTACTATATGAGCCTGTTACCTTTATCACACTCCCCAAAGGGAAGGTCCTGGTATCTTACTCTTTTATCCATTATATTGAACCATTCTGATTTCTCTGTATTTAGTAACTGAACTCTTGCCCTTAATAACCTCAGGCTCTGGATCTGAATTATAGCAATGTCATCCTTGGGATCAGGCATGTCTAATAAATCTCTAAGTTTCCTGTTCTTGATGTAATTAGGAGGGCACATGCTAATCCCAATGGTGAGAGTAAGACCATTACCACAATTTGAGCCAAGCTTGAGTTTATTGGGGTGTACCCAAGAGTTGGCCTGGGACTGCCTCCTAAGGTGGGTTAGAAAGAGCGCCCCTGAATCGATCTCTTGCCCCCTCTTAAGATTTATTTATTTATTTATTTATTTATTTATTTATTTATTTATTTTGTATAGTGTTCGGCTTGCAAGCCATAAGAGAGCATTGGATCTCATTATAAATGGTTGAGTTGTAGGCCCCTTTTAAGGAGTAAAGTCACAAGTAGTCTTACAGAAGGGAAAACAATGGGGTGATAAAGAAATACAAAAAAAAAAAACTAAACTAAACTAAAAAAAAAATCCTTTTAAACAAATATTATGTGGTCATTCACCATGTGCTTAGGAAAGAGTCAGGGAGGGTGAGCATATTCTCAAACACAAACCAAGGTTGTAGGTTCCAGGAAACATAGAGCAGCAACTCAACTCTCACAGTGAATAGAAACTTATTTTTAAAAATACAACATAGGGTCTCCTGCCTTTGAAATGGAGTCAGGCACGTTTCTCAGCACAATGGGATCCCTGGTTCTATAGTGGCAGAAATTATTCCCCCCAAATTATTTTGTTTAGAAAAGCTACCATTGCACACATTCTTATTCTCTAACGAAGCCGGCACAAAATTTCCCAAAGGGAAAGACATTAATATCAAGACTCATTAGAAATGAAAGCAAAAGGACACTGGAGAAATGTGGTCTGCAATGCTGAAATGCTGGAATTTTCTCAAGCACTAATGGTCACCATGCTGTAAATGCCAAGTCTTCTTCATCCCTAGTTTACGCTGGACTTATTTCTAGCCTGTTTTCCTGTCTAGTACAGACCGAAGACTCCTGGCATGGATGCACCATGCTGGACCAGGAACCTTCCCATTCATTCACTGCTGCTTAGGCCTCCTGAAGGGCCCTGGTGCGGAGTCAGATTCCTTTCTGGTCCATTTCTTTCTGTTAGTCCACTTTTAGGTTTTCTTATTTATTCTAGAAGGGAATTTTATACCTGGTAAGTATTTTGAAAATATTCTGGTAGTGGATAATTCTGCTAACGCAATAAGCCAAAGCAAATTAAATTAAAAGTTCAGTTTTAATGAGCAAAGCATACCCTGGCTAGGTGATCACAGGAGAAGAGGAGAAACCATGAGGCTGCTCCCAAGGAGGGGGTCCTAAGCATCCTGCAGGCATGGTCCTTGTACAGCTCCCGGAAAAGAGCTGCTTCTTGGGGGGGATCTCTTTGGGCAGGGTCTGAAATGGGAGGAGTGCAGCCAGGTTTCCAGCCGAACATCTGGGCAGGGTTTGAAATGGGGCCGGAACTAGAGATTCCCAAATGCCCTCCCCAATATACTGAGGGCACAGCTGGGCCATAGAGTTCTGTTCTGACTCCCTCATCTCCTGGATCATATCTTCCTGAGATTGCTCTTTTCAGCTAAGATGGACCCCTTTTCCCTGTGGGAACAGTTGCTTATTGGGTGAAGTTCCACTACACTGGGGACTTAGAGGTCCCCTCTGCTGTCCTGGGGTCTGCCGAGGCTCTGTGTCACCTTTAAAGCTCCAGTGTTTGGACACTTCTGTATATTGGAACTTGTGCAGGTAGAAGAGCATGTGAGAGAAGCCTTCGGGACACACCCTGAGGCCACAGTGTAGTACACACATGTCCCCATCAGGACTTTGCCTTGAAGCTTCTTCTGGGGATGGAATTGATTTCACCTGAGAAATTAATCTTCTCAAGATGAAGGGGGCTTCTCTGAGTCAGAAAGTGAGACTGTAAGTTCTTTATTGAGCATAAGATGCAGGCTTGGTCCTGAGACATGACTGATAGGGGCAGAGCAGGAAGAAGCAGGGATTCCCTTCTCCCTCCCACAACAAGACACATGTTCACTGAAGAGGCTGTGTCATCTCCAGGGCCTGCAGAGGAACCTGCTAAAGATGCTGAGAAAGAGCATTAGTACCCTCCAGAGAAGCAGAAGCAAGGCATGCACGCACACAGGCACTCCCCGCACAAACACAGACACACACACGTACACACACACAACCCCACACAAGTGCATACACACATATATATACATATTTACATATGCACACAGATACATCATCTTGTACCATTTAGCAATATGAACACATTTAAAAAATTCATCACTCAATTATTTTATCATTTTACCAACACTATAGGGTAAACTTAGTCAACCCATCATGGCAAAGCCTATTGAATATCTAGGTTATGAGAGACCACTTACTGTTCACAGTATACAAACCTGTACATCATGGTACTGTTGAAAAGATTGCAGACAAGTTTCAGATCACGGTATTTACTTAGCTAAAGATATCTAAACATAAGAATAATAACAAAAATTATAAGCCATGGCTAATCTTCAAATTTGTTATAATTTTATGTGACCAAGGCAGTGTTTGCAGTCTGTTGTCGATTAAAAAACAAAAATCACTATGTGGGCTGAAAAGATGGCTCAGTGGTTAAAAGCACTGGCTGCTCTTTGACAGAACCTGGGTTTAATTTCAAAGCACTCACATGGCAGCTCACAACTGTCTGAAACTCCAGTTCCAGGGGATCTGACATACACACAAACAAAACACCAATGCACATACAATAGTCATTAAAATCATCATGTAACACAATTCTCTCTACATGATTATGTAGATACACAATTGCACCGGCATACACTTACATTATGTACGGGAATGTAAATGAGAAAGAGAAGGAGGTAAGGAGAGATAGATAAGTAGGTGATTGGTAGGTAGATAGATAGATGATGGATAGATAGATGACAAATGCATACATACATCCATACATACATACACACAGAGTTTGGACTTATGTAATAATGGAGATTGAGATATCCCACAGTGCCACATGCCAATTGGAGGACCAGGCAGATGGTGGTGTAACAGTGCAGTCTTAGAACAAAGGCTGAGTATGGAGTGAAGTGTCAGATGTAAATACTGGAGTCCAAAGGTTGAGGATCTGAATTTTGTTATCTGAGAGCAAGAGAAGCTGGGTGTCTCAGCTTTGGAAGTGAGTGAATTTTCCCCTCCTATTTCTTGTTTCATTTGCATCCTCAATGGGTTGGATGATGCTCCCAATACTATGGATAGTGGGTTATCCCGACTCAGTCTACTAATGTGAACACTAATGTGTTCTGAAACCACCATCATGGATACAGACAGAAGTCATGTTGCCTCCACTTATATAGGCCTTTCTTCTCCCATCTATCTAAACCCTGAAAAGAGCCATCTTAGAAGGAATTGCCTGTCTCTCTCTTTTTCCCCCAGTGCCCTCCCACGGAAGAAGGCATGAAGGAGATGACTGAGCGAGTGACCACCTACCCCCAGGGCTTCATGACTTTGTTAGGCCCGATGGTTCCCCTCATCCACTTGTGCCATCCTGACAGCATCCGATCTGTCCTCAGCGCCTCAGGTACTCAAAGGAGCGGGAGTGTGGCTGTGGGAACCTGAGAACTTCCACGCTCCTGTGTGGCCCCTGCAGTAACCCCCTTTCCTTCTGTTCTCTCTCAGCCTTTCTGTTCTTTTATGTCTGAGCGTTCCCACATCAGCTTTCTCCACTGCTCACTTTCTCCCTCTCTGCTCTAGCATTCGTGGTACCTTTGGGATGCAAGGCTCTCCAACCACCTGTGATCAGGGATGGCCCTGAGGAAGATGGCAATGGCAGAATGGAGAAGTGAGATCCCTGCTAGGACAGGCAGGAAGGCTTCCTGGAGGAGGAGACATGACCAGTGAAGGTCTAGGACAGGCAGAGCTGGGCATTTGATGATAGAAATGTGGGGCAGGCTGTGCAGAGCTGGTGTATGGCTGCAGCCCATTCCATGCCCAGGCACAGCAGTGAGACTGCTTATGCTAATGTGGGATCCAGTTGCTATTTCTATATTCTTCCTTTTCCTGTGCTTTGCCTATCATGTGTTCATTGCTCACCAACTAGGCCCAGAATTTCTCCCCTAGGAAAGCGCATTTCAGCCTGGCCCACTCACCCTGATTCTGTGCTTTGCCATTACCCTACTGATACAGGAAAGGCTGAGGAGGGGGCAGTGTTCCATACTGACTATGGCTGTAACATCTGCCAGGACAGGGCACTGGCTCTCTCTGCATGGCTAGGTCTCTGTCAAGTGTGAGTAGTAAAAACCCACTTGGTTTGATTGGAGAAAATAAAGGGAATCTATAGACAATAAAGACCTGGCAGAGTTGTCTCCAGGTGTGGCTGGATCCAGCTTTCAAGCACTGATGTCACAGTCTGTGTCCTTAGGTCTGTTTTACCTTTCTGCAGTCCATTTTCCTTTTTTGTGAAAGTCTTTTCATCAAGGTCCAAGTGATGAGTCTCATATGCTCATTTCTATGGGGGCAGCTTGATTTTTCTCCTGGAGTTTCTAGTTCTGGGCTTGTAATTAATTCTAATCTCCTGGCCTGAGCCACAAGACAAACTCCTTTTTTAGTCACTGTGCCTCTTTGGTCTTCGAAAGGCTGGGGATGCTGGTGCTAGTGCCTGGGAATGTATGGGTAAAGATTTAGGCTGTGGACACACCTTCCCTGGCTCAGGTCTCAGATGCTCCACTTACTGTGTGAGAGACTGAGAGCCTGGGTTTCAGTCTGGAGAATGGGATGAAGGAGAACCCTGATCGGTGCCATATCTGGGGTCCTGAGAGGGAATGTGTCTTTCTGTCCCTCTAACTGAGGGTTGAGGATTACTGTGTATAACAGATGTCTGGGGGGAGCCAGGACAGGGTTCATCACAGAGAATGAGAAAGGATTAGATAGACTTCTCAGGGTTCCACCTGCCTCTTCCAGCAGCTTCTTTCCTCTGACTCAGAGTTAGAAGAAAGTGTGTGTTACTGGAGATGCATGATGGAGGGGCCCTGCCTGGTGACCATCTGTGGAGTCTTCAGATGGGTGTTGGGGTTCGATACAGGTTTTCTCTGTGTAGCCCGGCTGTCCTGGAACTCTGTAAACTATGCTGGCTTCAGACTCAAAGATTCCTCCTGCCTCTGCCTCCTGCATGCCAGGATTATGGGCTGCACTGCCATGCCCAGCGCCTTCATACCTTTGTGAAGCCTATCTTCTTGGCTCCAGGTGGGCACCGCACTGGCCTTGGCTTGCCCACTGTCATTTGTGCTGTCTCCAGCTGATCAGGTGACCCGAGGCAGGCTGGTGGGGTTGTGGTAGCTTTGCTGGGTAGTTTTGACACAGTATGTGACAGAAACAATTTAAATAAGAAATGGCTTTTTGGTGATGGCTTTAGAGTCTTTTGTGGTTATGTATAACAGTCTATAACATGTTGTCCAGACTGAGAAGGGGAAAGGGAAGAAGGAGGGGGAAGGAGAGGGGAGATGAGAGAGGGAAATGAGAAAAAGAGAAGACACAGCCCCGAAGCAATTTTTCAAGTTTCTCCAGTTGGGTTCCACACCCTACAGTTCTCAGAATCTTTGAAAACAGAGCCACTGTCTGGGAGCCAGCCCTTACAACAGGGGAGCTGGGGGAAATTTCACAGTCAAATGATAGAACTTGGTACATGTTGTATATATTTAATAAGTAATAATAATAAATAGTCTATATTTAATAAAATCAGCCTGGAATATCAGAGAACATAATCACATACAGTCAAGCCAATGAAGGTCAGAGAGTGGTGACCTACGCCTTTAATCCCATCACTGGAGAGACAGAGGTCCTTCTGTGTTTCTGTGAGTTCAAGGCCTAACAACCAAACAGTAGGAACTATAGGATTATGATGCAGAGTTGAACCCAGAAGTAAAGCAACTGGGCAGGGAAGATACTTAAGGAAGGAGGAGGCAGACATTCATTTATTCTGTAGGAGCAGCCAGCCAGGCAGAGGACTCTTGAAGACAGCATTTACCCTGTTCTGCCTGAGAAGTTGTCTGGGTGAGAATTGACTGTGTAGTCTGTTTTCTCTCTCTGATATTCCAGCTTTTTCCTAATATCTGGCTCTAAGTTTTCATTAATACCAACTAGAATTTGTGCAATAATGTTGTCCCTAGCTAAACATGGTTCATATCTGGGATCATGTGAAGATGTTCTTATCTGGGACTCCTAAGGAGCCATGGAGATATGAGGCATGTTTGATTCTGTGTGTTTGTCTGAGCAGTTGTTAGGGATTGTATTTCTCTCCTTCTGATCACATTTTGACCATGTTTAGGGTTGTCTGATATCTGTCATCCACTGAAACATGACTGAGACTTTATCTGAGATTTATGTGAGGCAGATCTTAGTGTAGATCCATGTCTGATACCCAGTTGGGTCACACTTGGTTCACATCTGAGAGGCTAATGGGATAATTAGTTTTTAAATCTATGTACAGATACATGCGTTTATGAGAATGTACTTGATCTGTGTGCCCATGTGTGTGGAGGCAAGAGGCCAACACTGGGTGTCATTCTTCATGAACTACACACCTTGTTTTGGGGAACAGAGTATCACTGGGCTTTGGGGCTCATTGATTAGTTTGGGACGAATAGGTAGAGATCCATTTGGACTTTACTTCCCTAGAACTGGGGTTAAAAGTGCATTCCACCACATTCATTTTCATATGTGGATGCTGTGGGAAGCACTCAGGTCATCAGCATTTGGCTAAGTCAGCAGTCTCCCTACACCCTACAGTGACCGTTTTAAGATAATTTCCAAGTCACACTGGGAGTCATCATACTTTACGTAACATTAGGTAGTCATGTCAGGGAAGGTTATATGTATTTTAACCATGTTAGCACATGTTAGGTCATGTATAACTGTGTCACATGTGTGTTTCAAGAGATGACAGAAAGTGCTGGATGAGTGAATGTGCTAGGTCTGTAGGTCTCCAGGGTGTTGTGCTGTGTAGGAGCCATGTGAATGACACACCATACTTATACTTGTCATACTTATTATACTGGTTCCCGCTGACCTCTTCCCTAATCTCTGCTACCTGTGTGCTTCTCCCCAGTGTTGTCATGCTGGTTTGAGGTAGACACTCACACTCCTGATGAGGGTACCACATTTCCCCCAAGTTCACCCCCTGCATTCTCATAGTCCCTGATAATTCTTATTCATATCAGCTGCTGTTGCCCCAAAGGATACCATCTTCTATGGCCTCCTGAAACCCTGGCTGGGTGAGTCCCTGCAGGTGAGGTGATTGAGGATAGCCCTGGGGCCCAGAGAAAAGTACCACCCTTGCCCATTGCCAATGGTCACCCTCCCAGGGGATGGGCTCTTGGTGAGTGCTGGTGACAAGTGGAGCCGCCACCGTCGCATGCTGACACCTGCCTTCCATTTCAATATCCTGAAGCCCTATGTGAAGATTTTCAATGACAGCACCAACATCATGCATGTGAGTCTCTGGAACCCAGGGTCTCAGCTGGAGTTTTGGGGTGGGGGTGGAATGGGACTGCACACAGATCTAGTCCATGCTACTGGCTCTGAAGGGCCATGCTGGCCTGTTGGAGGTGATGGTCACAGAATTATTTCTTCCTTGCAAACTGTTGTTAGCTTGTTTATTTGCCATGGACTTTTGCTTGAACACACAGGAGTATTCTGGGGTTAGATAGAAAAGCCAGCCTTTTATTCTCTGCACTACAAATAGCATGTGTATCATGGCAGATTTATCCTTTCTTCAGTGGGGCCACATTTCACGAGAGCAATGTGAGTGAGCTATCACTGCACCTTATGTCCCAATATAATATAATAATATTATAGCAATGTAAATTATATAATTATAAAATTATGGAACTTTAATTATCAACTAAAATAAATATTACTATATGCAATAAAAATACTGACTGTCAGGGAATCTGCTTTTCTATCAAGCAGAATTTAGTCTTTTTTTTTTTTTTAATCATGGAGAATTATCACTGTATCCACAGGTTTTCTAAAATGATATCCAAAAAGTAGCCCTACTTAAGAACACCATGATAGTTCATTCTTGGCATGTCTAACAAAATTTCTCAAGGAACAATGGAAGTCTAGCACTCTCAATAAAGGGATAGTTTGAAATCCATTTGTGCAGTGACATTGAGAGGGGTGCCATGTATTGAGTCTTATCATAGGCGAGAGTTGATGCTAAGACCCAATCCAATAATTTATACAGCCAACTTAATTTCCACAAGCCTGTGAGATACATGTGTTACCTTTTCTCATTAATAATAAACCTGAGGGTCATATATATATCAAGACCTTGTTCAAGTCATTCTGCAGGAAGTGAGCACATGATGGCACATGGTTTCCTTTCAGTTTAGCAGACACCAAACCAGATCAACTTGACTGTTCCTAAAGATATGACAGATAAGAATTAGGAGAGAAAAATGAACTGACTAAGGAATCTCAGGGCGTGGGAATCAGAGCTTGAACTTGAACTCAGGACTCCTGAGACAGTCTTGGGTCTTCATCTGCCATAGAAACAACTTCTATGTCTCTTTTACTCAGTTGGGGTTGACTGGTTTGAGAGTGTCCATTATAGTAGCAGAGGTTAGGCAGAGTGTCAGGGAGCCAGGATCCAATAATGTCACAGTCTCTTTTACTACCAAGGCCAAGTGGCTGCGCCTGGTCTCAGGGGGCAGCACTCGTCTGGACATGTTTGAGAACATCAGCCTCATGACCTTGGATACTTTGCAGAAATGTGTCTTCAGCTTCAGCAGCAACTGTCAAGAGTGAGTTCCAGCTTTGAGCCTTGGGACCCAGTCTGTAGTATCAAGGCAAGAGGTGGAGGAGAAAAAGCTGGCCAGAGCAGCAGAAGAAACTTCATGGAGAAAGGGGGTCAGAAGTGACAGTGAACTATCCCCTGGGGGGATGGGGTGGCACCTCCCATGAGGTGAAATTGTTTAGAAAAAGGCATAGAGATTTAGATGACACAGTTCATGGGCATCTGCCATGAGGACATTTAGGGATGAGGTTGGGAGAGTAGACAGTGAAACGTACATAATTAAAAGCAAAAGGAAGTGTGGTGCTTCATGATATGGTTTCTAAGAAACCACGAAAGGTCTTTGTTAGTTCTGTATCTATAACAAAATATCTAAGATTATCCAATAGAGGAGTTTTTAGCTCATGGTTTCAATGTAATTTGATTTCATTGCTTTTGAGTCAGTGCCCAAAATTATATCATGGAGGGAACATGTGTTGGAGGAAACACTGGCAGCCAGGAAGTAAAAAGAGACAGAAAATGCCGGAGTTTTGACACCCCATTAAAGGCACCCCCTAATTGAAATGACTCAGGTGATGCCATCCTCTTCTGACTCCATTTTATGTAGCTTAGATTCTTCCCAGCCCTCTAACCCTCTCCCCTCAACGGTCACTTCTAGCTTGGTGAATACATTTGAGGATTCCATGACCTTGACTAGGTCATAAATGTATTCTCCAAAGGAACTTACAAGCTGTGTCTAAAACAGCTGCTCTGCCAGGAATGAACATAGCAAACCAATGACGAGTGTGATCCGAGCAGAGCTCTGTAGACAGTGACTGCCCTTTGAAAGAAAATGGAGTTGATGTATAAGGGAGGAGAACTGTCCATAGCCAACTGGGAGAATTGGCTTGTTCTGAACTGGTGGGCAATGTTAGGAAACAGGCAGAGCAGGCCTGAACCTGTGTCATAGAGGAAAGAGGGGGACTGGTGTACACACTATGCTATGGATGCCTAGGAAAGACCTAGGCTCATGGGAGTGGAATAAAGCGAGAGTAGAGTGAGTGCTCAGGGCTCATACTTATCATGTGTTGCCATCCTTTGCATATTAGCCGGGCTACTCCATATCCTGCACAGGAATAGTTCCCACTGTTTCAGGTCTGTTGCATTCCTGCTTCTCTTCATGGTCTCTTTGTACAGGAAGCCCAGCAAATATATTGCTGCTATCTTGGAGCTCAGTGCCTTAGTTGTGAAAAGACATGAACAGCTGCTTCTGCACATGGACCTGCTCTACCGCCTCACGCGTGATGGGATGCGCTTCTATAAGGCTTGCCGCCTGGTGCATGACTTCACTGATGCCATCATTCAGGAGCGACGTCAAACTCTGCCCAGTCATGGTGGTGATGATGTCATAAAGGCCAAGGCCAAGTCCAAGACTTTGGACTTCATTGATGTGCTACTGCTAAGCAGGGTGGGCTTTTTAAGAGGCACAAAGAAACCTTTAAACATTCATCAGCTGAAGTTTTTGCTTTTTTTGTGTGTAGGCCAGGGTCCTCAATCTCATGTTCCTCTTGCCTTGGCTTCCTCAGTACTGGAATTACCGATGTATGTCAGCTCTTTTGGCTTTAAGTAGTGTTTGAGAAGTGTTTTACTATGTTGGCAGGTTTGTCTTCAGGGATGGGTGAAGAAGTAGAAAATATCTTTGATTTTTTTTTCAACTGGGAAAACACAGGCAACAGGGGAGCCAAGAACAATGCCTGTCTGTGTGTTTGGGACTCTGGTGATGGCAACTGAAAGGAAAAGTATCAGCTCAGGACCACCAAGATCAAGTTCTTAGCACAAAGGAAATTCATTTGCCCCAGAGGGACAGAAGGCAGGAGAAAAAACAAAGACGGGGATAAGGGATGAAGGAGAAGGTAAAAGGACCAAGGGAGAGGGGTCTGGGGCATATGTCCCAGAATGGGGAAAAACATTGCCTCTGGAGAGTGTAGACAGACAAGGTACATAGGAAAATGACAATTTATAAAGGTAAAGGAGGAAACTCCATGTTAGAATGAGGTGTATGATCTTCATTGATTATATTAATTAGGTGAACCAAAGGGAGCTTTTGATTGCTGGACTTCAAAACTTTGATATCTGGACATTGGTGGTCAGCCTCAGGAGGAGGAAGTGGACAGATAAGGAAACAGCCCTTGGTGGGAGCTTTAGGGATGTAATCTAAGGGTTTTTAGCAAGACTGATCAGGGAGAAGGAAGTCTGCCAGAGCCATGCTTGCTAAACTCAAATTAGCCAGTCCCTTCAGTGACCAAGGGAAACGCAGAGGACAGAGGTCCTGTGTGCCTGGTTAGAAAAGGATCTTCAGATATTAATTTACGTTGAGCACAGGAACCTTCAGAAATGGTATGATGTAAGACCTTACCTTGTCTCCAGGATGAACATGGGAAGGCGCTGTCAGACGAGGACATCCGAGCAGAGGCCGACACCTTCATGTTTAGGGGTGAGGGTCCCAGTGTGAGACCAGGGAAGGGGCAGGAGTGTTTACATCTCAGGGATTCGAGTCCCTCCATTCCCTATATTCTGTTTTTCCCCATCCCTCCTGAGGACTTCACCATTTTAGTGCTGTCTACTTAGTGGTGCTGAGACAGCCCAAAGACAAGCTTAACTGCCCACTCTTCAGGCCATGACACCACAGCCAGTGGACTCTCCTGGATCCTGTACAACCTGGCGAGGCACCCGGAATACCAGGAGCGCTGCCGGCAGGAGGTGCGGGAACTGCTGAAGGACCGAGCATCTACAGAGATTGAATGGTGAGAGCAGATCCTGGTGGCCTGTTCCTGAGCTCCCCTGTCACTGGTAGGAAAGGGAACTCTGTGAATGACTGTCCTGTTATTGGCTGGTGAGTGAGGCATCTATTCATCAGCAAGGAAAATTCCTTAAGCATAAACATGGGAACAGAAAGATGTGGACTTTAAGGAGAATTTTTGACAAATAACATGATGGGCAGATGATGCTACTTTGCATGTGTTGAGTAAATGAAATTCCTTTCCATTCCTCCTCTTCTGACCTAAATAACATTTTCCCATGTTTTCCTTTCCTGATAGGTTGTTCATCTGCCCCCTAATTATTTCCTTACTATTCTTCCCAGGGACTCATAGGGACATGTATGTGGTCTTGAACCTGTTGATTATCCATGCTTCCAGTCTTTGTTCATCAAACTCTCCTATACTGTCTTCTTATTCTAATTTTGTGCCCTGTGCTAAGGACTCAGCCCAGAAACTAGGCTAACAGGAACTCTCAGGTTGGATGGAGAACAGTCTTTGGGCAAGGTACCCTAGGACACACGGGCAGGCATGGGGCAGAGAGTAAGAAAAACCGTGTAGATGGAAAGGGAGAGGGAGTGTTTCATCGGGAAAGTCACTGGATATGGGTGTGAGGCTGCGGAACAGGGTGAAGGCCCTAGAATGATATGGGCTGGTGCTGGAGGAAGCCAGTAGAATCAGGGTGGGTGACTGGAGGCAGGAAGGGATGGGAAGGAGAAACCATACAGAAGAGTGGAGAGGGGGAGATGGAGGAGAAATAAGGGGAAAGGTGAGGGAGGAAGAGGGACGAGAGAAAGAACTCTGAGAGAAGACACGGTGAGGAGAGAAATATACAGGAGGGAAAGGTCGATAAGATTGGGAGGGCAGGGGCAGCAGTGGAGCACACTTTTAATCTGGGAATTTGGAAGGCAGAGGCAGGCAGATCTCAGTTTGAGGCCAGCCTGGTCTACAAAGCAAATTTGAGGACAGCCAGGCGTTCTGCATAGAGAACTGTTTCAAAAAACAACTGAAAGATGTGTAAGGGTTTATGTGAATAGGGGACAGAGTCAGAAGACCAAACAGTAGATCAGCTTAGTCTTTTTCTTTCTTTTTTGCATTGTGACTGTTGGTGTTTTTTTTTTTATTTTGCTATAAGAAATATTCATTTTAATGCAAGTTTGTTGAGTTTTTAAAATGGTAGTATGAACATTGTTTTTCTCAGGAAAGAAAAAAAACTTCTCTAAAGATAGATGTCTGGCTAAATTTCCTCCATCGCTTTCCTAAGTCTTTGCTGTTCTTGGGATTACTTTACTACTGTAAGGAAAGGTTATGTGGGCAACACAGGGGTTGGCAACCTCTGTTTCAATCCTGGATAACTGTGTGGTGGTTCCCTAGGGACGACCTGAACCAGCTGCCCTTCCTGACCATGTGCATCAAGGAGAGTCTGCGGCTGCATCCCCCGGTCACAATGATCTCCCGCTGCTGTACCCAAGACATTTCCCTCCCAGATGGGCGGGTCATCCCTAAAGGTAGCCACAGAATAGGAAAGAAGGGTCCTGGGCACACAGCAAGGTTTATCAGGTTGCAAATTTGCCCTGCCTCGGTCCCTTTTCCCACAGGTGTTGTCTGCATCATCAATATCTTTGGAACCCATCACAACCCTACTGTGTGGCAGGACCCTGAGGTGCGCTGTGTCCACTCTTGTTCACCTCCCAGTGGCCCCAGGATATCGGACCTCACCTTTCCCAGCACACTCAAGACTCTCTGTCTCTATGCTGGTAGAAGCCACTTAGTCACCATAACTGGTCTCTTCTGCAGGTCTATGACCCCTTCCGCTTTGATCCAGAGAACATCCAGGATAGGTCACCTTTGGCATTTATTCCCTTCTCGGCAGGACCCAGGTGAGGCCAGCAAACTCAGTATCACAGAGAGGGATCTGAACCTGGTGGTGAGGAAAGTCTCAGTTGAGGTGGTCGAGGTTTTTGGTAAAAACCAAGGCTTGAGAAAGCCCGTTTGGGAAGTTTCAAGAGCAGCCACGAACAGTCAGAGCGCCGTTCTCACGCTAATTTGTATTGTGATCTGATCTTTGGGCAAGTTAAGCGTTAAGTGGATATTAATATAATAACAGGTTGCCCTGTTGCTGCAGCGGGCCCAGTCAGGTTAGTTCTGAGAGTGCCTGGTGGGTCCCTGCGCAGGCGCAGTCAGAGTCCCCACTTGCCCTCCCGCAGGAACTGCATAGGACAGACTTTCGCCATGAGCGAGATGAAGGTGGCGCTGGCGCTGACCCTGCTGCGCTTCCGTGTCCTGCCCGACGACAAGGAGCCGCGCAGGAAGCCGGAGCTGATCCTACGCGCGGAGAACGGGCTGTGGCTGCGGGTGGAGCCGCTGAGCACCGCTGCACAGTGACCCACCCACTAGGACTTCCTAGTAGGTAGATAGGGTGAGTCTGTGCAGACTGCAAAGCACAAACTGTGCTGTCACCCTGCAAGCAAGCAGGGTCTGTAAGAAATCCATCCAGTGGCTGGGGTGGTTGATTTGAGCCAAAGATCCCTGATTTCCTCCGGATGATCACAGGCTCCTATGGTGAGGATTCATTCTCTAGCCAAGCTGCACTGCTTTGGGCAATAGAGAGTCAGGGGAGGTGACTGAGCAGGAAAGGGACCAGAATGAAGGGCAAACTGAGATTCAGATTCTCAGAGGCAAAGCCTTAACATCATCTAATTTCATACACCCATCTTCTCTCACCTCGGGGTTCTAAATTTCTATGCATATTAAATCTAACAAACCATCATTTTGCTTTGTTTTCAAGCTGATGCTGCACTGTGTTGCCCTGGGTTCTTCTTAAACTGCTGGTCTTAAGGAAACTCAGCCTAAGCCTTCCAGCCATCTGAGACTGCAGTCTTTGGAACACCTTATCTATCCGGCTAGTCTTGGGTCTTATATAGGGTGTCCAATCATTGTGCTGTTGTGTCCATTTTCACTCATGAGAGGAACTCAAGGAGGTGAAGTTATGATGTGATGGATGGACAGTGCTTTCAGCACTGTGGACAGCAGCAGCAGGCGCCTTCCTCCTCTGGCTGTTGGGGAGTCCACTGGGACATGGAGCCCAAGGCCTGAGTGCCTCTAAGGCCTACTACCGAGCTAGTTGAGTAGGGTAGTGGAGCTGCCCTTGTTCAGCCTTTGTGAAGTCCTGCTGTCTCACATTCAAATATCCCTGGAAAAACAGTAAAACAGGGCTCCAAAAGAGATTTTTAAAATGTTTAGTGTTCTTCTTTGGAAACCACATTTATTTTCTTTGCCTTTAGTCTCACTCCAAATGTTTTCCTTATTCCAATTCACAGAATTCCACTTGCAGAAGTAAACAAAATTATAAAAGAATATCCTTTAGTATTCTGACATGTGAAATAATCATTCTTAGCACTATCTCACAAGAATTGGTAAAAATGAGATCGACTCTCTTCACCTAGAGAAGAAAGCCAATGCCTTGGAGTAGTGCTTACCTTCTATTTCCCTAATTAAGTTGTAATGGAATAATCCTGTTTGTAAGGTGGCTAGTCACCTTACTTTCGACAACTCCAAAAGAGGTAATACAGTCCGGGAGCTGGGCTTTTTAACTGTTATCCTTTAATGTCTACCAGAGGTGTTGGTACCACTTTACAGTGTTACTCCATTTTAATACCTGCTGTATGTGTGTATCTTAGGAAACTTCTACACTAGTAGGTTTCCATATGAATTTTTGAAATGCCTTTAATGTTAGTTATCCCTTACAACCCTATCTGTGAGGTTCAGAGAGGTCAGCTTGTGTATTCAAGATCCCATAGCTGGAGAAAGGAAACCTCAGGGTTTTGGAATCTCTAACCCAAAGCCACATACTTACATCTTTTGTAAAAAAATTATCAATGGCCAGGAAATATACAATGAACCAAGTAGTTCCCTGACAAATGTGGCAAAGGAGCAAAAGCTATGCCTTTATTCTGTCACTACTAATGACAAACGAGAGCTCCAGGCTGGCAGTGTGACCAGGAGTGTGGCTTTAGCCCTTGGCTTAGTTTAACATGTTTAATATTCACAAACCTTGATATGTCCTTCAGTATGTATTGAGGAAACATCAAAATGAATACAAGTGCCCAAGGTCATAAGTCATGCCAATAAGAACTACAATTCTGTGTCTTAGTCTGTTAAACAATTGTGTATTAACGAGAGCCTTTGAGACTGGCTCCAGGGTCTAAGGAAGGCATGAACTATTCATGGGGAAAATCTGCCTATCTGGAATATTAATGAAAGAACTCACACTGTTGTCTTGAGTTCGTCATCTTTACTGGCGCAACCCTACAACGGTGCAGGCACAGGCTCATAGACTCGTGCAAGCAGTAATTCCTTGGCAATGCAATGCAAGGTTTGAATTTCCCAGAGTCACAGAGAGAGATGATGAGATTCACACACAGGGCAGTAAGTACAAGGTGGTAGTGGCTAGCCACTGGTGACATCAACTGAGGATCAAATCAACAAAGCAATCTAAAAGGGGAAAATCGTGTGTCCAATTACATTCCTAAATGTGGCTAGGTACATGGATAGAAAGCTCACTGATTAGCAAAACCCCATGAGCAAAGTAGAATCTCTGTGTTGTTTCCATTGGGCTCCCCACATTGCTGCTTTCCTGGGTAGCTGGGTGACCTGCGTGAGAAATGAAGGGAAGTGTGCAGCCTCTGTTCCCCTGGAGCCCTTTTGATAGGAAGTTGCTAAAAGGGATTTTTACATCTAAAATTTACACCTAAGCTGTGCGACAAAGTGAGGATAAAGCTCAATTTGCACAAAAAAAAACCACCCCCAGAACCTGTCACCTTCTTGCCTGGCCACTGTGATACAGAGCTCCAGAACAAATTTTGTTTTTATACTGGCAACTTGCAGTAGGCTAATTACCCTTTGGCCATATCACAAACAATAAATCTCTAAGCTAGGATCTTGTGTTAATAAACTAGTATAAGAACTTCAGAATTTAAAATTAGTGGTATTATTTCAGGATAGTTCTCTTATCTTTAGAGGAGGCGAGCCTAGGGCATACCATCAAGTCATCTGTCAGTACTGTCCTGTCCTTGGATGTCTGAGAAATGTCTCAAATGAAATACTTCATCCAAGGGCTGGCTCTGGCTAGATACCTACTAATAAAGATAATTGCAAGAAACTGCTCTGGGAAAAAGGAACAAAAATCTGATCTGTGATCAAGTTTTCTTGACTGTTTTCACACATAGCTAGGGAAATCATCCATATGGTCCAAATGTATGGGAGAAATTGTGCTGAATAAATGATCAATCATATTGCTAGAAATTCCTGAGGAATGAATCCCAAGGTAATAACAAACGAAAAAACTACAATTACACACAAGAAACTCATTGTGGAAAACAGATAATACATTAGAAAGGCAACACCAATACTCCTTGAATTTTGACTTTACCTCCACCACGGCCCTTAGCTCTGATGGGTCAGACTTGTCGGTGCCAACCGAGTTCCCACTTTGTATTTCTGAAGCTCACAGCAATGTATGGGTCCTATTTTGTGCTAGACATTGCTTGAAACAGTGTTCTTAATATTTAAATGAAAATAATACAGAATAGTGGATATTATAAAGTGACACTCATCATTTATATAAAAGAAAGATTTTACTAGGAGAAACTAACTGAGAGGAATATGGTAATTTGATGCACTTTTGAGTATAGTAAAAATTCTCTAAAAATATGGGGATAATTAAAATATGA
The DNA here is from genome assembly GCA_004025045.1 of Sigmodon hispidus. NCBI lineage: Eukaryota > Metazoa > Chordata > Mammalia > Rodentia > Cricetidae > Sigmodon > Sigmodon hispidus. Next base: position 32,368 of record PVIH01007237.1, on the reverse strand, counting down.
TATGATAAAATGATAATAAAGTCAAGAGTTCTGTAAAGAAATGGATTGCAATGTCCTATTTAGATATGAAATGCGCTTAGAAATGTGTGTTAGGTCTCCTTCCCTCAGTTGACATCTGGTACCTGCTTGCCTTAGAACTCCAGTTAGAAAAATTCTATGTAATGGAGCTAGGATGGGGGAAAGGGTTCATTGGAAAAGACTTTTGTGTCTTGGGTCTACTCGAGAGGGTACAAGTTCTAGACTACAGAAAAAAAGAACAGGACTTTCTGATGATCAGAGGATTTTGAAAACTACTGTCTTGCCTGGAAAGATGGTTCAGAATTTGAGAACATTTGCTGCAATTGCAGAGAACTGAATTCTATTCCAAGCATCCACTTGGTGGCTCACAACCATCTGTAACTCCAGGTCTGGGAGATCTGATGCCCTCTTTTGGTATTTATGTGTGCTGCAGGCATATGGTGCACAGATATGCATGAAGAAAAGACACTCATACACATAAAAGGAAACAAACAAAACACTGACTTGTGACAAATCAATGCACTAGTCATCATTTTTGCCTTTGCTATAGGGTTTTATATTAAACAAATGCTTTATTTTCACTCATTCCTTTAATCCCGCTAGTGTCTTATTTCCAACAGCTGTACCTTCCCCATATTGACCTCATACACAGGTCACCTCTCAGGTTCATCCCCACATGCCTTCTCTCCTCCCCATCTCCAGTCTCCAGTCAGACCAGCCTCACCTATGCCCTTCTAGCTGGGCTGCTGATCTCCGGAATCTGACCCAGGGAAATGAATAGTTGAACAGTTTCACAGAGTCGCTGAAGGTAACTGCTTGTAGGTGGGACTCAACCTCTGCCTGGTGTGTAGCTGGTGGACAGGCATTCTGAACCTCCAAGTTCTGTGCCAAGAAACCCTGAAGGCCTTTCTTCATGCCAATGTTTAGAGCAACTTCAAAGAAGTTTATGAACTGGCCCGGCCCTGGTCTCCTGGCACCTGAAGTCCCGAGTTAATGATTATACTGGATATATTCTTTCCTTGAAAGGACAGAAGAAACTATAAACGTAGGGCTTAAAATCACCTTTTAAAATTCCCTAGTCTTTTCCACAAATACATGGAGGGGCCAAATGGTAAGGGTCTGGATCCTCTCTGCAGTTGACTTACCTAATCCCCTTCTCCTTGGCCTTTTGCCAAGGGTGGGAAGTACTCAGGCCTTGGAGGGATTGGCTGGCACAGTGTCTCATCATGTCTTTCAGATCAAGGTCCAGGAACAAGTAGGCCACAGAGGGGTGAGAGGAGCCGTGGGGGGTCGGTGCCAGGCTAGGGGGAGGTGGTACTGTCCTGGATGGAAGGTACAAACTTGGCTTACAGAGAGCTCAGCACATGTCTGCGTGTGCTGTTAGGACTCTAGCTGGCTAAAGCAGGGTAGTCACAGTGCTCCAGCGGCCCTGGTGGCAGCGGGTTCTGAGCAGCAGCCCCAGGCAGCCTCAGTATCATTCAGGCAATTTAGGATAATAACCAGCCTCTCTAGGATAATAGCCAGCCTCTTTTGCTTTGCCCTTTACTTCCATTTCATCCTCTTTTCCCCTGTTTCACTGGCTTTTCCCTGCCTTGCCTTGGATTCTCACAGTTGCCAGCTTCTTATAGGGCTACCATATTCCAAGCTAGGTATTCACAGCTTTTGCAAAAGGTTAGAGGATGCTCAATAGGTGTTTACAGCTACCAAGTTCCCTGATGGGTGTTTGAAAGGGACCCAAGAATCCTACCTGGTAGCTATCCTCATTCTAACAATGATGGCAAATCCAACTGGGGTTAGTATTGCTTTAATTCATTGCTCAATATTATTTTTACTTCAAATTCACACCAACTCTCTATTTCCTCTGATGAGTACAAAAAAGCAAAAACAAAACAAAACAAAAAAAACCCAAAAACTGGAGCACAGCGAGTCAAAGGGAAGTGGCCTGAGTCACTGCTGGTGCTGACAGGTGTCATGCAATCTGTTCCCACAGTGATGTCTAACTCTCACAGATCACATATATAGTGTCCTATTGTGTGTCAAGTGTGACATGCAACAGTTTCCTTCTTAAAATATAAATGATAGTTGTACAGAGCAGTAAAGGTTGTTTAAAGTAATGGGGTTGAGGAAATGGCTCAGTGGGTACATGAAATCTACTTCTAGGTGCCCTTGTCTTTTCTTTTAAGGATTAATCCAATTGGGTGGGGGCAGGAATCTGGCTAGAGGCTCACCCAAAGGAAAGTGGGCTCACTTTTCCTTTCCAGAACTCCTGGGCCTTAGTGCAATGCCCAGAATCAATGCCACTGGGTTCATTGATTCTGCTCACCTTTCTGAGTCAGTAACTTTTTCTTTGGGGTACTGCTAACAGCCTGACCTCGCCTTTTTAACTCCCTAACGCTCTGGACTTCCCGACTCCTTTTCTCAAGTTCCCCTCTTTTTCATGTGCCTGCCTGCCACCATGTGGCTGACTTTCATGCCAGGTTGGCTTTTTCTTTCTCCTCCTAGACACAGCTTTGAGATTGTTACCTAGTGAGTCTTGAGGATTTCCTTTGAAACTAATAAATTATCTTTTACCTTCTGCTTGGGCTTGTAATTTGTCCATGAGTTTCTGTCGATTAGTCACTTTTCTGTTGCTGGGATAAAGGTAACTCATAGAAGAAAGAGTTTGTGTTGGATTATGGTTCCAGAGGGATAGAATCCATAAGGGCAGGTGGAAGTAGCAGGAGGACACGGCACCTGGAGTTGAAAACCAGCAGCTCACATCTTGAACCACAAAGAAACTGAAAGTAGATTGAGGCCTTAAAATCTCAAAGCCCATCTCTAGTGGTATACTTCCTCCAGCAAGGTCACACCTTCTAAACCTCCCCCAAACAGTGCCATCAGGTGAGGACAAAGTATTCGAATGCTTGAGACTATGGAAGATATTTCTCATTCAAACAATCACACTTATTACCATGACTAAAAACCCTATGGAGACATTTTTTTTTGTTACCCAGGAGCTCCCCAACATCTCTAGTAATGTATCTTTCCTGCCTTTTTAATCTTTAATTAGCAAACAAACCAACAAAACCAACCAACCAAACAAACCAAAACAAAAAAGCCAAAAACAAACAAGAAAACTGTCCCTGTCACCCTAGAGGGTATTATGCTTGCTTGCCTAAAGACCTGTGTTCAGCTACCCAGAACCTATACAAAGTCAGGCACAGCAGCACAAATCTATAATGTTAGCACTTGTAGAAAGTAGGCTGTAACTGGAAATTTTCTGACCTGCTCAGGCTCCATCATGCAGTCAAATCTCTCCCACCTGTGGTCCAGTAGCTCCTTTTAAAATAATTACTCAAAGGCTTTTATTAATTACTGTTTGGCTTATGACTCAGGCTTATTACCAATTAGCTCTTATAACTTAACCCATTTCTATTACTCTATAGTATTGCCTTGTGTTCTGTGACTTTACCTATGTTCTGTTACATCTTGCTTTCTGGGCAGCAGCTTTCAGGTTCTCCCCCTGACTTCTTCCTCCTTCATCTTTATCTCTGCTTGGATTTCCCAACTGCCTCTAAGCAGCTTCTTTGTTAACAAATGGTAATAAAGCATATTCACAGCATAACAGAAAGATATCCCACACCACTTCTCATTTTCTGTGTAATTAAAAGGTTTCAATTTTAACATAGTAAAATTATATATAACAGTTATCAAGGAAGAATTATGGTTACAATATCTAATTTACTTGTATTTAGTAAAATTTTAAAAAATCTATCTATTCTATTTTTAAGAGGCTAAAGTTTTATATTTTAGTTACCTTTTATCATAACTAAGAAAAATTATAATTATACTTATCTAGTCTTCAACTCCATCAAAGACCACAGTAGGGAATAATATTATCTGAGTAAATGAAAAGGGTATTGTAAGCAACTTCCAAAATTCTTAAAATGACAAAGCTATCTGGCTGCCTGGATAGTCAGCCAAAGTTTCTCTGCATCCACCTTCAGCCTGCAGGCCCAGAGTCTCTGGCATACTTAGCAGTGAAGCAGGGAATTTGAAGGACTGCTCCACCCATTCTGGCACTGTTCATCAGTCACATCTCCCTGTGTCCTGTTGAATGTCTGGCAGTTTTCTCTGCAAAGCAGAAACCTGAAGAACCATCAGCTTGTTCTGGCAAAGATTAGGTGCCATTTTTCTATGGGTCTTCCATGTCCAATTTATATAACATAGAGTCAAGACAAGGACATATTTTGCCTGGTGGCTAACTTTTGCCACAAAGAAAGTAAACTCCATATGAAGTTTCTTTGATGCCCATTATCCTTCTGAAGTAGTGCTCCCAGGAGACACCTGTCTCATTGTCCAAAAAAGTGTAAGTAATTAAAATATTTTTCATGCCATACTCTATAGGTCTTTGAAATGTTTGAAGATTACCTATCTAATTGAAATATACCTTTGTACATTTAAAAACACAAACTAAAATGACTATAAGACATGACTATAGTTTGGTTATCATAGATGATTAGCTGTTAATCTATATTTCTTAATTATATATAACAATTTTAAAGGAATGGCATAAATATAATATCCTAAACAAAAATATAAATATACATACAGTATAAAAAATTAACCTTAAATTTGTATCAATAAACCAAAATCTATATCAATGTAAAGTATTTAAAAACAAGTAGTTGCTTTTCAAAAGTAGATTCAATAACCTACCCTTTTCTCCTTGTTGGTCTCTACGAGCCATACCTTCTGAGCTCTGACCTGCCAAGCACCATTTAAAGCAAGGTTCCCACATGTATAAAGCTCTCTCTGCCTTTGTCTTCTCCTGGGAGCTCTATTTCTCTCTCCTTCCTTTCTTCCTCTTTCCCCTTCCTCTTTCTTCTTGCTTTCTCTGATATTATAATATAACCTTTCTGTTAATCATAACCATATTCATCTGACAATAAAGTTCTTTTCTACATAGAAACAACCATTAAAAGTCTCCTGCTATCTACCGCTGCCTTCTGCCGTGTTCCCATGTTCCTACCTACATCCACAGAAACCTGCTGTCAGATAGCTGAGTATACGTGAACCATACCAAAATATACACAAAATCCTAACAATCCTATTATATCTGTATTCCCTTTTGTTCTTCAGAAAGAGATTGACTATGGCTAATAACCAAACCCTCTAAATAAAGATAAACATCCATAATTTATTTTTGAGAAATGTGGGTGTAGTTTTCTACACTAATTGCTGCTGATTGGAAGTACTGGTAATATTTGAGGGACTCTGAGGCTAGATCATCTTAGCCAGCAGCCTTGAAGCTAATGTGGATGTTGGATCATCTGGACAATCTCTTCCCATCAAAGATTTTTCAGGGGGGGTCTTCCTTAATTAAATTATATTAGCCTAGAAGTAATCCATAGGTTCTTATTTCTGTGGAAACAAAAGCAGAACCTCTTTTTCAAAGCACCATATCCTTAGACCAAAATTTCAAATTCAAGATACCTTTAAAATATGTATGTTGGCTTAACTTAGCAGCCTTTACAATCAAATGTCTTTCTGCAATTAGCTCATTAACAGTTAAGACGTTGAAATAAAACACAATAATATACATAATCCAGACTCTGCATATTTTCCATCTACATAATTCAGACTCTGCATATTTTCCATCTTTACATGGCTATTTTATTATTGTTATTATTATTTTTACTGTCTCTTTTAAGACTTTACTTTTAAAATTATTTTTATATAACTACCGATGTTCCTTTTTCTCTCTATTCCAAGCCTACATACATTTTTACACACATTGTAACCCATCTAGAGGTTTTCTCCATCTAAATCTGTTTTATTGCATATATTTAATCTTTTTTTTTAACTAGGAGAATTTTTAAATCGCTAAACTGTGTAGCTAGAACCAAAGTGCTGCTTTGGATGCTGGCTCCTCATTGCTCAGCTTGTCATCCTTGAGCAGGGGCCATGCTACTCTTCACTGTATCGTTCCAATTTTAGTATATGTGCTGTGGAAGCGAGCACGCTCAGCTTTTCAACATGACACAGGTACCAACATGTCATGCTTACCTTCCCAATTCTGGAAGCAGTATTAAGTAACACAAAGCTATGTTTTTAAGCCCACAGATGTGCTCCCAAACCTGCACGAAGTAGCTGCAAGTAGCCTCTTTGTACATTGGCCTGTAAGAGAAACTGTGGAAATTGGCCATGCAGCCGGCTACATCTCACAGACAGCTGGGAGTTTCTGCACAGCTGCTGGCATGAGACTGTGAGATTAGGAAGCCCAGTGTAGCTTCCTTTCTGTGCATTCAGAATCTTTTTAAAGCTTTTTCACTGGCTGATAGTAGGCACCATTTGTAGCTGCAAGTTTTCTGACCAACCCAGGCCCTGCGATCTGACAAATCTGTCCCATTTGTGGTTTCTCAGCTGCTTATGAAAATTGCTCAGAGACTTATATTACAAACTGCTTGGCCTATGACTCAGGCTCATTACCAACTAGCTCTTATAACTTAACCCATTTCTATTAATCTATTGTTTTGTGTTCTGTGGCTTTACCTATGTTCCATTACATCTTGCTTTCTGGGCAGCAACCTCCAGCTTCTCCCACTGACTCTGCCTTCCTTTGTCTTTATCTCTTCTTGAATTTCTCACTTGCCCCTAAGCCAAAACAGCTTCTTTATTAACAAATGATAATAAAGCACATTCACAACGTACAGAAAAACATCCCACATCAGGAGGTGGAGATGGGAGAATCCCTGGGAGCTAGTGAGTTATTTATCCTGGAGTACACAGCTGTAAAATCAACAAGAAACCTTTAAAAAAGGTGAAAGGTGAGGACTGACATCAAAGGTTGTCCTCCTACCAAGGTCCTCCTCTGCATGGATTCATGTGGTCAGGGTTCTTCACTACGTCTCTATCACATGCCTGTACCCACTCTTCCCCCAGCCCTCAGCTTAGGTCCACATCAACCTAAGAACTGTTCTCCCAATTGGCCTTTTGCCTCTGGTAGGACTTCTGCCTCCAGTAGACCTTACACCTATTTGAATCAGGAAGCTAATAAAAAAGGGGGGTAGGAAGCTGATCTTCAAGGAATTAATCAGAAGAGTAGTAAAAGGTGAATCTGATCAAAATACATTTTGTGCATCTAATTCTCAACAAATTAATAAAAATATTATGTATGCATTTTAAAAAATGAATGGTGTGTGTTGTTAGTGCAGTCCAGTGCAGAGGACCTTAGGGGACGGTCTGTGACAGGCTCCCTTCCCCTGCCACCTGAACTCCTGTTAATGACTTTATTAGACACACCTTATTTTTGGAAGAGTAGGGATAGCTATAAATGTTGGGTCAGACTCACCTCTGCTCACCTTAGAATCTTGCTCACCCCCACATTCCCCCCAACTGTGTGAGAGGGCCAAGTCCTAAGGATCCGCTGTCCATGCTGTGTGACCCTGAATTGATTCCACTTTGTATCCTGCTGACCAAACTCCCTCCTCTTGACCATCTGCCCAGGATGGGAGGAGGCAGATGAGCCAGTGGGGGATTGGCTGACACAGCTGAGCCTGACCTCCCATCACCTCCTGCAGGGCAGAAGCCCTGGAGGAGAGAGAACTGTGGGAAACACACTGTTCCTGAGGGGAGGTGCCAGGCTAAGGGAGGTAGAGTTGTAGTGTCCTGTACTGGGTTACAGTAGGGCTCTGAGCTTGGCTGCTTATCTCTAGGTATCCCGCTGTCAGAAGCCCACAGGCTACAGAGACCCTGTTCGCTTCCAGGTAACAGCCCCCGGCAGCATCACTATGATTCAGATATTTGGGGATCGTGTCTCTTTTCTTCTACTGCCTCTCTCTTCCCCATGGACCAGTCCTCCTACCGACAGCCTTCACTCTCCCTATCCCAGTCCGCTATCCCTGAAGGCTCCATCTCTCTACTCAGTCTCTGAATCTCACTCTCTGTCCATCTTCCCCACAGAATGCCACAGTTGGATCTGTCCTGGCTGGGAGCGAGCCTGGAAGCATCCTCACCATGGCTGCTTGTGCTACTCATCGGAGCTTCCTGGCTCCTGGCCCATGTCCTGACTCAGATCTATTCCTTCTATGGCACATATCATCATCTCTGTCGTTTCCCTCAGCCCCCCAAACGGAATTGGTTCTTGGGTCACCTGGGCATGGTGAGTGTGGCAGCAGACTGTGGGCTCTGATTGAGGAGTGAATGCACCAGGAATGGGGCTCAGTGGGACAGAAGTCCTGACTTCTTCAGTATCCTTCCTTAGCTTTTCTCTTATTTCTGTTCTCCACCCTCAGTTAACTCTGGATTCATTTCTGCTCTGTCTTTATCACACTGATGGTCACTGGGGGGCTTCCAGGGTGGACCATACAGAGTGAGGACCCCTGGTGTTCACGCATTGTCTGCTGGTGGACTTGAGGTCTTCTGAGAAGGCCTGTCCAAGGTCAGCGCCATTTTTTCTGTCAGCCTATCTTTGGGTTTCTGTGTTTTTCTGGAGGTGATCTTTAGTATCTTTTTCTACGATACACAGAACAAGAGAACTATGGACTGTCTTTCTGCCTCCTGTTCCTGAAGCATCTTTTATTTTGATGCTTACAGTTCTCCCCTCAGATGGATCAGTGGGTTTTGCTGCCCAAGCAGGATACCATCTGTCCACTCATCCTTCCACAAGCTTTCCTTTGACTCCACCCCTTGGACTTTCACCAAATCTATCCTCTCCTCTGGCAGCTTAGTCTCTGTTGCTTCATTTTCAAATAGTAAAGCTCATAACACGCATGCATGCCAGTGACATCATCCACAGGATGATGTCAAAATACTATGCATAGGAATTCTTCAGGTTCATTGTAATCTTATAGGACTAGGATCATACACATACTCAGTGTGTCAGTGATAAGAACATTATTACACACCACATGATCCTATTCATATAGTAATGTTATATATAGTTATGTAAGTATATATAAATAAAAATATAAACATATACATAATAAATATATAAGCTGTATACAGCACATTATATTTATTATTAAACCATATATCATTATATATACATTTATATATAGGGAGAGATTTACACATGAGAGTGAGGGTAGACAGAGGGGGTACATTGTTTTACTGTCATTGACTTAGATAAGTATGGATTCTGAGCCTGACACAATATGCCATCTGCAAAGTGGAAAACTGGGAAGCCAGGTTGTAATTATTTCAGTTTGAAAGACCAAAGGCTTGGCATTCTGTGTATAGGGGATCTTTGAGAGGAGCAATTCTGTGAGATGGGATATATTCCAAAGGTCAAGGACCTGTACTGTAATGTATATGGGCAGAAGAAGATGAGTGCCCCAGTCTGGAAATTAGGGTGAATTTTCCTTTCCTCTATCTACTGCTCTTTACCAGTAGTTCTCAACCTAGGGGTCGAGACCCCACTGGGGGTCACCTAACAGATATTCTGCATGTCAAATATTTACATTACAAATCATAACAGTAGCAAAATTACAGTCATGAAGTATCAACGAAAATAATTTATGGTTGTGGGTTTACTACAACATGAAGAACTGTATGAAAGGATTGTAGCATTTGGAAGGTTGAGAAATACTGCTCTATATTCAGTGGAATGGATGACTCGCCCATGCAAGGTGAGCCATCCTGACTGAGACCATTGATGCTTTCTAATGTTTTCTGGAAACACCATCATAGAGATATCTGGAAGACACGCTGTTTCAGCTACCTCAGCACATAAACATACTGCACTTGACTCCTGACAAATCATCCCAGGAGGTAATTGCTCCTGTCTTCCTTATAGATCACTCCCACCGAGCAGGGTCTGAAGCAGGTGACTAGGCTGGTGGCCACCTATCCCCAGGGCTTCATGACATGGATGGGTCCAGTCATACCCATCATCACTCTGTGTCATCCTGACATCATTCGATCTGTCCTCAATGCCTCAGGTACTTGGGGGAAGCTGGTAGTGGTGTGGCTTGGGGAAATGGAGAGCTCTTGGTCTTCACATTCATGCATCTGTGTGATTCCTGAAGTAGCCCAGTACTTTCTCCTGGCTTTCTCTACTCACTCAAGTTGTCAGGAGGAAGCCCAGGAAAGACTCAGCACAAAGGATGAGAGAGGCTGGATAAAACTCTCAGGGCTCACTCTGGCCCCCTGCCTTGATAATTCTTTTCTTAGGAAGCATAGAGAACATGGAACTCCTTTCTTTTTATCTCCATTCAGAGCTAAGAAAAAGATATCCTGTGACCCATGGCAGGGTGTTTACCACTGGGAGTGTATGCTAATGGTGTATGGAGATCTGCCAGGTGGTTATTTATATTCCACCAAACCTCAAAGAGCCTCCTGTTTTCTGATCCAGGTGGACATTGGACTAGCCTGTTTACCCACTGCTAGGGCATCCATGCTGCCTCCAGTGGGTGCCCATGACCAGAGTGCAGGAGCTCTGGTGATTCCCTTGCCTCTGCCTCACTCGAATTTCAGTATGAAGCTTGGCTGATGTGGTCATCTTCTGATTACACCTGGTGTAGCAACTCTTTTTGTTGCTATTATTAGTACAGTTTAAATGAGAAAAGATTGATTTGGACTTGTGGTTAATGACAAGAAAAGATGAACATGGAATAATGGATAGAAGGAGAGAGAAAGGGGGAGGTAAAAGCTCAATTCAATGTTTCCAAGGATTACTCTAATGACCTTTCTCCTGTCAAGCTCCACTTCTAAGATTTCTAGAACCTTCCAAAATAAAGGCAGCATCCGAGGACTAAATATTTTGAAATACAAGCTGGTTAGGGTGTTTCATACTGTCCTAGGTATGAACCAAGTGTAATCATGAATATGGGCCTATCTGGGCCTCACACAAAACTGTGGATGCTTGGAGCACATCTGTTTCTATTTTGAACTTGTTTGGAATTATCTTTTCCTCCTGCTGTAAGCATCAAAAATCATTTGGGAGGTTATTTGTCACCTAGAGTTCCACTGAAATAGAAATATGGCTGAGATTTGTTTGAGACAAGTCTGATGTTTGATTGTACCACACCAATGCCATATCTGTGGTACTATTGTGACCATTTTAAAATCTCATCCGAGACCTGCTTATGGGGCACATTGAGATGTATCAGACCATCTCTGTCCATTTTGCAGTTGATGGGGTCATTTAGGGCAGGTCATGTGTATTTCAGTCATGTTAGTCTGTGATATCCCATACATGTCCATAATACATATCTATGTCAGGAGATAACATAGCATGCTGGGGTGGACAGCTATGCTAGGTCTATAGAATGTTGTGCTGCACTTGAAGGGCAGGCATGGTAGACTATGTTAAAGCCATGTGAAGGAATGGTGAAATGAGTTGATGCTGTCTCAGCTTGTATCCTGTTTCCTCCTTTTCTTATCTATTTCCATCGTTCATTTCTCTAACCCTGCCATACTGGGTTTGGGGCAGACATGCACACACCTCGTTGAGGTCCCCACTTTCTATCAAAGTTCATTTCCTAGTCTCTCCATGGTCCTAATCATCCTTGTTCATATCAGCTGCCGTTGCCCTAAAGGAAGTAATCTTCTACACTTTCCTGAAACCCTGGCTGGGTGAGTAGCTACAGATGAAGGGCCCAGGAACATCCTCTGGGTGGGAAGGGAATATTCTACCATTGCTAACTGCCATACTATGCCAGGGGATGGGCTCTTGCTAAGTAGTGGTGATAAATGGAGCCGTCACCGACGTATGCTGACACCCGCCTTCCATTTCAACATCCTGAAGCCCTATGTGAAGATTTTCAATGACAGCACCAACATTATGCATGTGAGTCCCTGGAACCCAGCTTCTCAGGAAAAAGGTACCCAGCCTGCAGATAGATTTAGTCTGTACTCTAAATAAAGGATGATGCTGAGGCCATGTTTTATTTTATTTTTCTCTCTATTTTGTGTCCAAGATGATACTATAGAGACTCACTTTCTCATATGCTGAGTGGTTATAAAGAGTTAGTTTTTATTTTGATGAGATGGTTGCCCTGAAAAATAAATGTTGACTTGATGAGGACTACATAGAAGCTGCCGATAAGGAGCAAGACACTGCCACACATACCAGTTTGGAAACAACAAGGTCGGATGTTTCTAATAGGGGTGTAGGTCAGGGGATTGGTTCTTCTGGACAGGGTTTGGGTCACTCGTGCATATGATAGGCTGTGGGTCAGCCTGCCTGATATCAGCATAATTCTCTGATGTTTGGAGCTTGACCAACTTCAACCTAATTTAATGTGGTCTCAGCAGGACAGACTAAACTCCTGTCTCCAAGGTTCTGTCTCTCCAGAAGACATCCTGGGCTTCTTCCTTTGGCACACATTTTCATAGGAGAGAAGCTGGAAGTCACTTGAAGCTTGAGTTTCATTGAAGTTATAGCTCCTTCCTTTTTCCTGAATTATATTAGTCAAAGTCATAAACCTAACACAGGAGCTAAGGGTGGTATAATAGGCTCAGCTTTGTCATGGACAGTGCTAAAGCTCATGTTACACTGGGTTAAGGAACAAGATAGGCACACGGTGAATATCACATGAAGACCCAACTGCTTTCTTTTTATTTGTTGATTGCTAGGCTTGTTTGCTCATGGACTTTTCCAGACCATGCAAGATTTCTTATTTAAATACACAAGGTTGTCACTTACTCACTGTGTATCTTGGCTTAATGTTCTCTCTTGAAAGTATGTAACTTCCATAGGGCATCACAGGTGGGCTTCAACATATGCAACCCATGACCTACATTGAATTACTTAGTTTTAGGGAATCTACTTTTACTACCAGGTGAAATGAGCCTGATATTTGTCCAAGGAGAGTCATCGCTGGATCTCTCAAGAGTTTCTCCAAGTATCCATGAAATAGTCCAGGTTAAGAACATTTGGATGAACTGGGGGTGGCAATGCCTTTAATCCCAGTATTTGGGAGACAGAGGCAGAGGCAGGCTGATCTCTGAGTTCAAGGCCAGCCTCATCTATAAATCAATTTCTACAACAGTTAGGGCCGTTATACAGAGAAACCCTGTTTCAAAAATCCAAAAAAGAAAAAAAAAAAAGAGGAAAGAAAATTGGGATGGCTTATGCTTAGAATATTAAGGATGCTTAGAAAACAATGGAGGTCTGCCTTGCTTGACACAGAGATAGTTTTGAGCCCACCTTACAACATTCAGGATAAGGAATAATATCATGTATTGCATTTATAACATATTCTGTACCTGAGGGTCATGACCCAATTCAATAATTTATGCTGCAAATTTAATTTTCAACAAACCTGTGAGATAGAAGTCACTTTTTCCTCATTAGGGATGAACCTGAAGTTTGGAAGCATAAATAAATTGTCTCACTATGCTCAGATAGTAAATGACATAGAAATAGTGACAGATGGTCTCCATCACGGTTTATCAGACACAGTCAGATTGACTTGTTATTCAAGACATGGTTCATGAGATGGTGGGGGGGGAATGAGCTGACTGAGGGTGCACAGAGCATGGGAGTCAGAAATGAGACAAACTCATGGCTCCTGATCCTCAGCCTTGGGTCATCTTCTATTCCCACTTAAGCCTGATCATCCCGTGGGTCAAGTAAGCATCTGGGCAGAGACCTTGGGGCTGATTTTGGGTATCCATTCTTGTGGCTGTGATTGGGAAGATCAAGGATCTGAGACACAGTTATAATACAGTTTCTTTTCTGTAAAGGCCAAGTGGCAGCGCCTGGCCTCAGGTGGCAGTGCCCGTCTGGACATGTTTGAGAACATCAGCCTGATGACCTTGGACAGTCTGCAGAAATGTGTCTTCAGTTTTGATAGCAACTGTCAGGAGTGAGTTCCTCCCATTGGCCTGAGAACCTGGATTATAGACCCGTGGAGGTGTGAGAGTGATGGCTGAACAGTAGAAAAAGAGGAGCCCCCTGGAGGTCATTTAGGAAAAGATCCAGAGATACAGATGTAAATGACGTCAATCTGACATGGAAGAAACCTTAGACATGAGATAGCAGGTTGACACTTACTGAATTAGGTATTTTCCTCAGTGCTGCAACAAAATAGCTGATTAAAATCAATTTAAGGAAGGGCTTATTTCAGCCCATAGTTTGAGGGAAACTCCGTCCTGGAAAGGAAGGCAGAGTGGCCGGCTGGCTAATCTGTAGTCAGGAAACAAAGAGTAATGGATGCTTACACTCAACTAGTTTTCTCTTTTTTTTTTGCTTAATCTGAAACTTGTTTCTCATTGTAGATATGAAAAGGGGCAGTAGCTATCCCATATCCTAAGTGCTGTGCTGTTTTAAAATTTTCTTCACTCAAAAGATGTATCACCTTTTAATTCATCCCCACACAAGCTGTTAGGATATGAGTAGAAAGAAGTCAAATTTGTTGCTAGAAAAGAAGCAAGAATGGACTAGCTCTTGACCCCTCCCCACAAGAAACCCACATGATCTAGGTCTCTATTCTCTGCATTTGTTTTTGACATTCTGATCTACCAAGGTCCCAATAGAATTTCCCTTAGCTCCCCTTACAGAACTTAAGGGCTTTTCTGGCTCAGTGTTTCAAAGTCTTCTGTATTCCTTCTACAAACAGGTTTCAAAGGCCTAAGAACCACATGTTCTGAACTGTTACAGTTATGACCCCATGACTGGTACCAATTTACATATTACTTGTATTTCTTGTTGATACAGCAAAAAAGAGGGGTTAATTTGGGGTTAAAGTTGAGGGCAGGTTAGCCAGTGTGGGGGAGTCATAGGCATAGGAGTGTGAGGAGACTTACGGTCACGTGGCATCCACAGTCAGGAAGCAGACAGCAATGAATGCTCATGCTTAATTAGCTTTTTCTTTTTGAGTGTCATCTGAAAGCCCCAGCCAGGGTATATTGTTCCCTTATTAAGGTGGATATTACCACCTCAATTAACTCAATCTAGAGAATACAGTTATGCTCAGACATTTGTTCATAAGGTGGTTCTAGACCTTGTCATGTTGACAGTCAGTATACTACAACATCGTGGCTAAACCATAGGGACAGGAAAGTGAAGCAAAGGTGAAACTTTCTCCTATAGTTTCTACTAAGGGTATTTGCACTTGTAGTTACTTCTGTTACTGTGACAATATTTCTGAGGGTATTGTCTTAATCAGAAGATGGATTTATTGTGGCTTATTGTTTTGGAGACTTTTGTTGATGATACTTTGACTTTGCTGTTTTGGTGGGAGCATGTGCTAGGGAAAAATGTTTACTTCATGGTAGTTGGAAAATAAAGAGATAGGAAAGGGTCAGGGCCCTAACATCCTCTCCAAGGCACACTTCAAATGGCCTAGTGAGTCTCTATTAAGCCATATCTCTTAATGGTTCTGCCACTTTCTAATAGACCCAGAAATAGATGATTGTGAGACAGCCCCAAACCACAGCAAATGGACATGATTATATCAGAGCCCTGTAGACGTGGGTGTCTTTTAGAAATAATATTGGATTGTCACTGAAATATAGTGGCCCTGTAGAAAAGACGGAGTAACTTGAAGAAAATGAGGTCTTAACAAGTGGAAAGTGTTGGGAGGCAGGCAAGTCAGAACCAGATCTAAATTAAGAGAGCAAAGAAGGGATGATGTCTATGTTTCACTCCAGATGCCTTGAGACACTGAGGCTCATGAGGATGGGGTAAGAGAAATAAGAGACTTGATAGTCAAATCTCTCAACTAATGGCAGATATGTATTTGTGTGCCCATCTGTTTCTGAGTACTGAGTATCCTGACATCAAGTAATTCCCATTTGTTGCTGTGAGGTGCCTTTTGAGAGTCAATTGTATTGAGCTACGTTGCTTCTCTTAATGCTCTACTCATGCAGGAAGCCCAGTGAGTATATTTCTGCCATCTTGGAACTCAGTGCTTTAGTGTCCAAAAGGTTCCAGCAGCTGCTTCTGCACATAGACTCACTTTATCAGCTCACACCGAATGGGATGCGCTTCCATAAGGCCTGCCGCCTGGTACACAACTTCACAGATGCTGTCATCCAGGATCGACGGCATACTCTCCCCAGTAAAGATGGTGATGATTTCCTCAAGACCAAGGCCAAGTCCAAAACTTTGGACTTTATTGATGTGCTGCTGCTGACCAAGGTGAGTTCTCAAGAGGTGTAATGGAGCTGTTTAAACTTAATTTACTGGGTGTGATAGTGCACATCTTTAATTCCAGCACTCCAGAGGTGGTAGCTGGAAGATTGTTGTGAGTCTGAGGCCATCCTGGTCTACATATTGAATTCCAGGCCAGGCAAGGCTACATATTGAATCCCTATATAAAAATAATGATTAATTAACTCATTAAAAAGCATTTTTTGTGTTTGTAAGGTTAATTTTTAGATAGAGTCTGGCTAAATAGCTCTGGCTGACCTCAATCTCATGTTCTTCCTGCCTTCACCTTGCCTATTCTGGAATTACAGATGTGTAGTTTAGTTAGCATTTTAGAGATCAGTCTCACTATGTTGGCAGTGAGTGGATCCTCCTGTCCCAACTTTCCAAGTACAGGGATTACATGCTTGTGCCATAGTCATGACTTAAAGTGGTAAGATAAATGATGGAATCAAAAATGGGATCCAAAGACAGTTCAGATTTGGGGCTTGATGTAGAGATATCTATGGGCCTAGGAAGGCATGTGAAGAAAAGAAGGGCAAGCCAGAAAGAAATATTATAGCGATCACATCAGAGTCCAGTCAGCACATCCATGCTAGATCTGAAACAGCAGGACCTGACTTCACTCTATTTATAACTTAATGTGTTTTCGAGAAGTATACAGATATCTGTATGTATGCCTGTAACTGTGCACCTGCATGACCAGGGCAGCCCATCTGTTGTCCTCAACGGTACCAGCAGCAAGACACGGATTGGAATAATGGCTTCCTATTCTCCCTTCTCTGATGATACCGTGGTTTTATCTGTGTGTCCAGCAGGTTTTACACCATAGGAGAAAGAGTCATACATTACGAGTCTTGCAAGTTTCCCAGTAGAGTTGGCACATCAGTGTCTTCTTTGTTTCAGGGAGTATGAACAGATGGAAAAGGAGGGAGTGAGAAGACAGGAGGGGGTGGGGGAGAAGGATATGGAGATAAGAAGAGGAGAGGGGTGAGAGGAACAAATAATGTTGGGAGAGCAAGAGACAAATGAGCAGGAGAGGGCATTTTCAATTTTTGAGTGTTCAAACTAACTCATTTCATTATGGCATTTTCATGAACATATAATTTTGTTCTTTGAGAGAGGACTTTATTCTGAAATACATGTAAGCAAGTTTTCTCCAGTCACAGGTAAATTCTACAGGTATGTAAGCCTAAGAGCCTCCAGTGGTCACCAATTCCTCCAACCAGGAAAAACAAGCAAGCAAACAAACAAGAGGCAGGACACTCAAGAGCTATACCTGTGGGAGGGGGGTGGCTGTGATAATGATCAAGGGAGATACAGAGGTACAGAGAGAGGGCTTGGTATACGGATTTAAAGAGTTGTCTCAGGTTAGACATGGACTCAGAATTGCTGTGATCTGGTGTCTTGCCTTGTCTCCAGGATGAACATGGAAAGGAGCTGTCAGACGAGGACATTAGAGCAGAGGCTGACACCTTCATGTTTGAGGGTGAGCGTCCCAACGCGAGACTGCAGAGGGAGCAGGAGTCTCCATTTCAGGGACACGTTGAAAGAACCCTGAAATCTCACTATCACGGTCTTCCCCTTTTCTCACCCTTCCCGGAGTCCTTCTTGTCTGGCTGCTGCCCACTGTGTGATGCTGACGTAGCTCTGAGACCCAAGCCCACCTGTCTGCTCCTCAGGCCATGACACCACAGCCAGTGGACTCTCCTGGATCCTGTACAACCTGGCGAGGCACCCGGAATACCAGGAGCGCTGCCGGCAGGAAGTGCGGGAGCTGCTCAGGGACCGGAAGTCGCCAGAGATTGAGTGGTGAGAGCAGATCCTGTTATGTTACTAAGGCCTTCTCCTGGCTCTGCTCCTCAGGTGGTGGAGGGGCTCTTTTTTGCTGATTCTTTCATTATTACTTGGTGAGTATAGAATCTATCTCATTAACAAGAGAAAGTTTTTGCTTTGGGACAGAAAGATTTGCACTTCCAAAATAATTACTGACAATATAATAGTGTGAAAGAGCAGATGATGATGCTTTGCAGATATTCAGTGTACATAAACTTTCCCTCTTATTTTCTCCATGTCTTACATAACATTTGTCTTCCCTCCTGACTGTTTGTTCTGCTGTTCTCTATTTCCTACCAGAATAGGAATTTATAAGTGGCACATGGGGGCAAAGTCATTGTCAGTGTGCTGTGCAATCTGTTGCATCATCCATGCATCCATTCAGCAAATCCTCCCATAATTCCTTCCCATGACAATTTTATGGGCATCTATTCTGTGCTAAGGATGCAGCTGAGGAAGTATCAGGAGCTCCAAGCCTGATAGAAGAACAGTTTTGCATCAGGACACACTGGCAGGTGTGAGGTCAATTGAGAGTAAGAGAAGCAAGGCTGGGGTAAAGGATGGGTTTTAATCCCTGAATGAGGACTGGGAGGTAGCTTGTTGGATTGAGGTACAGGGCTGTAGATCCAAGGGAGGAGAAATAGAGACAGTGGGAAAGGATAGAGACAAGAGGAAGGGTGTTGTGTGACTTTTCTTGGGGAGATGTGAACAAATATCTACTTATAGCCCTCCTGGACAACAGACCAAAGAAATGATTCCATAAAAAGTCAAAATAGAGAAATAGTTTATTAAAATTTCTCACATCAGTATGGATTTGGAGGTTATTTACAGCCATATCATTGAAAATTCCACCCTAATGTGGATATCACTTAAATATCCCACCATAATGTGGATGAGGACTCAAAAAAGCTGCATCCCTGGAGCTCCAAGAGAACCTCTGTCCAGCAGTTAATGCCTTTTATTTAATCTCGAGGATCTTTTAGGTTTCAGGAATTTCCTAAGACTTGTGAGTTGTTCTCACCTTAAGCCTTATAAGTGTTTTTTTTACCTCCTGAGTCTTTTGGAGCTACCCCTGGGATGGAATGTTTTAGTTTGGAAAAGTTTATTACACGATAATGTATAGAGGGATTGATAAGGGAATAGGAAAGAGAAGAAAAATCAAAGATAAAATGTTTGAGAAAAGGAGAGGAAACATGTAAGAGAAAGAAAGAAGAGTGATGAGGATATCGAGGAGAAGGAACAGGAGAATGTTGGAAATGAAGTTTGGAGAATGAAAGGGAGGAGGAGGGAGGAAGGGAAGCTGTGAAAAGAGAGAGGATGGAGAGTTTGCATGTGAAGGAGCAGATGGAAACAGAGATCTAAAAGAAGACAGTGTGGAGGGAAGGGAGGAGGGACAGGAGGGTGCCAGGGAACGAAGGAGAGACTCTATCAGGCACAAACAGATACAGAAGGGTGATAAAGAAGGGTAAACTCTATGTCTGTGTTGTCTTAGTTCATTTCGTTTTCTTTTTTTTGTGCAATTTTTAAGTTCCTTTTTAGTAGTGGACACTTGAACGTGTTTACTTCAGAAAAAGCTTCTAAAGATACCTGGCTAAATTTTCTCCAGTATTTTCCTACTTCTCTTCTTTCCAGTAGAATGTTTTAACACTGTGAGGAAAGTTATATGGGCAACACAAAGCCTAATGACCTCTGTTTTACTCTTGGATCTCTAGGGACGACCTGAACCAGCTGCCCTTCCTGACCATGTGCATCAAGGAGAGTCTGCGGCTGCATCCCCCGGTCACAGTGATCTCCCGTTGCTGTACTCAAGACATTTCCCTCCCAGATGGGCGGGTCATCCCTAAAGGTGCCCACAGGACAGGGAAGGAGGGTCCTGGGCACACAGCAAGGTTTATTCAGCAGACTTAAACTCCTGGCCCCACTTTTCCACAGGTGTTGTCTGCATCATCAATATTTTTGCGACCCATCACAACCCAACTGTGTGGCCAGATCCTGAGGTGCTGTAAACTGCCCCCCCCATTCTTTTCCATCACGGTGTCCCTAGCGGCAGACGCAGCTTTGCTGGGGAAATCAGACCTTCTATTCCCTGCCACACATAGGGTTCTGTCTCTGGCTGTGCTGAGAGATGCCACTCACTGTCCCTTTCAGGTCTATAACCCGTTCCGCTTTGACCCAGAGAACATCAAGGACAGGTCACCTCTGGCTTTTATTCCCTTCTCCGCTGGGCCCAGGTAAGGCCAGAGGGCTTGAGGTGATGGGGCTTAAAGATTTAGGAAAGATGGGGATGATGGGAAGTTGAGACAGGATCTGGGTTTCGTACCTATATCTTCACAGGTTAAGCAAAGATGTGTAGTATCGGGGTTGGGAAAGTCCAAGAACTACAACCCTGTGCCCACGCACCTCCCAGATGATGGTTTTAGTTACGTTCTGAGGTCTGGCTGAGGTTCACGGGGTACAGAATGTGAATCCCGTAGACATGGGATCCCAAATAGGTTAGTTCTCCTGGGTGTCACTCCAGCTGATCAGGTGGTGAAGGCAAGGCTTTAAGTGATAGGTGGGTCTTGAATGGGATCCAGGACACAAGAGTCTCCCCCGCACCCCCTCCACCCCGCCTTCCCGCAGGAACTGCATAGGACAGACTTTCGCCATGAGCGAGATGAAGGTGGCGCTGGCGCTGACCCTGCTGCGCTTCCGCGTCCTGCCCGACGACAAGGAGCCGCGCAGGAAGCCGGAGCTGATCCTGCGCGCGGAGAACGGGCTGTGGCTGCGGGTGGAGCCGCTGAGCACACACTGACCGACACTTGGACAGACCATCGCACCCATCCACCTACTTCTGCAGATCCCAGAATAAACGGAGCTGTCGCCTATGCTGGAGGCTTGCCGAATACCAGCAGGAGGCGCTGGAGGACAATGGAGAACCAGCAGTTAAGGTCTGGGAGCAAGATGAGGCTGATGTCCTTGGGGCAACACTACTGACTTCCTCCGACTGTTCATGGCCCCATTGTCCTGCAGCCTAGAAGAACTTTCTTGAACAATAGAGAGCTAACAGAAAGTGTTTGAGCAGAGTGAAAGCCAATGTCTCAGAAAACTTTTTAAACCGAGGTACATTTCTATTGCCTTGGCCTCCGTTCTAATCTCCAAACTTCTCTCATCTTGGGATTCTTGTGTTTCTGAAACTAAATTTCTAGGTTTATTAAATCTAACAAGCCAGGCATTTGTTGTTGGGTTTTATTTTGATTTTTGTTGGTGTTTTTGAATAGAAGTCTCACTACACTGCCCCGGGTGCTCTCAAATTCCTGATCATTTGTGTTGTTTGTTTTTTCCTGTTACACGAATCTTAATTGGTCTTAATAAAAACCCAGATCCAGATATCAGGGTGAATACTGAAAGATCAGAGGAGCCAGCCACTAGAGAGACTTCCTACCTCTGCAAATCCTCAGGCTGAAAGGACTGAGCTCTTGTCTCTTCCTGTCTCTCCACTCAGACATATCACTTCCTGTCTCAACCTCCCTAGTGCTGGAATTAAAGGTGTGTGTGCCTTCCAAGTACTGAGAGCAAAGTCATGTGATCACAAATGCTGGGATTAGAGGTGTGTGCCACCACTGCATGGCTTCCATGACTATAAAGTGGCTGGCTTTGCCCTATGGTCTTCAGGCAAACTTTATTTGTTAGAGCATATACAAAATATTACATTTCCCATTTTTTTGTCTAAACTAAAAAAGGCTATAGCTAATATAAGAACATATATATAATAACTATATAAGTTAGCTAATAAGTACAATAACTATATACAGTATATACAGGCAATAATTACATCACTAATGTCTAGTTCATTAACATTTGACAAATTCAGAGAAAATGCTTCATTGTTTATCCTATTTTGGTGAGTACAAAGTGTTGTATGTAATTTCTCTATCCTAACTTGTATTATCAACTGAACGCTTTTGATGTCTCTCAAACTTATACACTTTACACTGCTTTAGTGAATTTCTTATCTAAATTTGTTAACAAGGAAAACTATAACAATCTAGTCTTCAATTCCGTCAGAGACCTGAGGAAGAAATAATATTAACTGAGTGAGCAAAAAGTATAAACAAGTGACTTCTAAAAATGTGAGAAATGACAGAAACAGCTGCCACTCAAGATTCCTCTGCAATGTTGTGGCATACACCTTTGACCTACAGGCCTAGCATATCTGACAGACTTTTCTGTGAAGAGAGATTTTTGGAGGACTATCTTACCTTATCTTGACAAAGTTTGGCAATCTTTTCTTTTGTATTCTGCTTGTTCATTTGGACAGCATACTGTGAGCAGTCTAGACAAGAGGGCTTTCTTACCTAGTGGCTAACTTTCCCACAAAGAAAGTAAACTTCATGTGGAATTTCTTCAATGCCCATCATCTTCTTAGAAGTAGATTGGTGCTGTCAGGAGCAGGCATGTCTCATCATAAAAAATAACCTATGTTATTAAAACATCTTATTGCTTTGAGTTTCTCTCCATTTAGTTGGTTGTTGGCTGTCAACTTGCTGTATATCACCTTTATCACATTTAGGTATTTTCCCGGTATTCCTGATCTCTCCAGGAATTTTATGATGTGGGAGTATTGGATTTTGTCAAAGGTTTTTTGTTTATCATGCAGTTTTTTCCTTTGGGGTTGTTTATATGATGGATGACATTCACAGTTTTTCTTATATTGAACCATATCTGCATCTCTGGGATGAAGCCTACTTGGTCATGATAGATGATTTTTGATATGTTGTTGAATTGATTTTGCCAATATTTTATTGAGTATTTTTGCATCAATGTTTATGAGGGAGATTGGTCTGTAATTCTCTTTTTTTGTTGCATCTTTGTGTGGCTTGAGTATCAGGTTGATTGTGGCCTCATAAAAAGAGTTCAGCAATGTTCCTTCAGTTTCTACTGTATGGAACAGTTTGAGGAGTATTGATATTAGTTCTCTGAATTAGGTAGAGTTAGGTGGAATTCTGCACTGAAACCATCTGGCCCTTGTCTTTTTTTTTTTTTAATTTTTTGCTTGGGAGACTTTTGATAACATCTTCAATTTCCTTGGGGGTTATAGGTCTATTTAAGTAATTTATCTGGTCTTGATTTAATTTTGGTAAGTAGTACCTGTCCAGAAAGCTGTCCATTTCTTTTAGGTTTTCCATTTTAGTGGGGTATAGATTTTCAGAGTATGACTTGTTAATCCAGGGAATCTCTGGATTTCCTAGGTGTCTGTTGTTATGTCCTCCTTTTTATTTCTGATTCTGTTAATTTGGGTATTCTCTCTACCTTTTGGTTAGTTTGGATGAGAGTTTATCTATCTAGCTTGTTGACTTTCTCAAAGAACCAGCTCCTTGATTTATTGATTTTTTTTGTATTTTCTTTGTCTCAATTGTATTAATTTCACCCCTAAGTTTGATTATTTCCTGCCCTCTACTCCTTCTAAGTGTGTTTGCTTCTAATTGTTCTAAAGCCTTCAGCTGTGCTGTTAAGTCTCTTGTGTGAGATTTCTCTAGGTTTTTCATATAGGCATCTATTGCTATAAGTTTTCCTTTTAACACTCACTGTTTTCATTGTGTCCCATATATTTGGGTATGTTGTTCATTCATTTTCATTGAATTCTAGAAACTCTTTGATTTCTTTCTTAACTTCTTCCTTGATCCAGATGTGGCTCAATATAGAGATGTTCAGTTTCCATAAATCTGTATGGTTTTTTGTGATTTTTGTTGTTGTTGAACTCTACTTTAGACCATGGTGGTCTGATATAATACAAGGGGTTATTTCCTTTTTTTGTATCTATTTATGTTTGCTTTATGAGTGAGTATGTGGTCAATTTTAGAGAAAGTTCCATGGAGTGCTGAGAAATATGTATATTCCTTTGTGTTTGGGTGGAAGATTCTATATGTATCTATTAAATCCATTTGAGTCATAACATCTGTTAGATCCCTTATTTCTCTGTTGAGTTTCTGTCTGGTAGACCTATCCATTGATGAGAGTGGGGTATTGAAGTCTCTCACATTAATGTGTGGAGTTTGATGTTAGGTTTAAGCTTTAGTAGTGTTTCTTCTACATATGTAGGTGCCCTTGTGTTGGGGGCATAAGGGTTCATGATTGAGACTTCATTTTGGTGGATTCTTCCTGAGATGAATAAATAATGTCCATCCTTCTTTCTTTTGATTGATTTTAGTTTGAAGTCTATTTTGTTAGATATCAGAATGACTACCCCAGCTTGTTTCTTAGGACCATTTGACTGAAAAGTCTTTTCTCAACCCTTTGCTCTGGGCCTGTGTCTATCTTTGAAGTTGAGGTGTGTCTCTTGTAAGCAGCAGAAGAATGGACTTTGTTTTTGTATCCATTTTGTTAGAGTATGCCTTTATAGATGAGTTGAGTCCATTGATATAAAGGGATATTAATGACCAATGACTTATTTTCTGTTATTTTTGGTGGTAATGTTTGTTTGTGTGTTTCTTCTTTGGGTTTTTCTTCTATGGGATTATCAATTTCTTGTGGTTTCATGGGTGTATCTGGTTTTCTTAGGTTGGAGTTTTCCCTGTAGTGCTTTCTGTAGGGAAGGATTTGTGGATAGGTGTTGTTTAAATCTGGTTTTGTCATAAAGTATCTTGTTTACTCCATCTATGGTGATTGATAGTTTTTCTGGGTATAGTAGTTTGGTCTGACAGCCATGTTCTTTTAGTATCTTTATAACTTCTGACTAGGCCCTTCTTGCTTTCATTGGTTTTATTGAATAGTCTGGAGTTATTCTGATGGGTCTGCCTTTATAGGTAATTTGGCCTTTTTCTTTTGCAGCTCTTAGTATTTTTTTGTTTTGTAGATTTATTAGCTTGATTATTATGTGATGAGCAGATAATCTGGGGGTTTAGTCTATTTTGTGTTCTGCAAGCTTCTTGTATCTTTATAGGCATTTCCTTATTTAGGTTGGAAAAGTTTCCTTCTATGATGTTGTTGGATATATTTCCTATGTCTTTGAGCTGGTATTCTTCTTGTGGGTATGTTCTAGATATGCTGCTGCCCCCAGGCATGGCACACCCCTGGATGTGGCTGTATGGATCTATATCCACCTGCTCTCTTAGGAAGAAATAACATGTGGCAGTGGGCCCTTTTTTTGTTTCTTTTTCCCGTTCTTTCCCTTTCTTTCTTTCTTTCTTTCTTTCTTTCTTTCTTTCTTTCTTTCTTTCTTTCTTTCCCTCTTTCTCTCTTTCCCTTCTCCAGATATCCAAACTCCCTAGATAAACTCTCTGTGTGACACCTGGCAGTAAGTGTGTGAGTGTGTCTCTCCCAAGCACAAAAATCTAACACTTCTCCTTTTTCAATTCTGACTGCTCTTAGGGTGGTCTTTTCATGGTGTCCCAAATTTCCTGGATGTTTTTGTTAGGGCTTTTTGGTTTTAGTGTTTTCTTTGACTGACATATCTATTTCTACTAATGAATCTTCCACTCCAGAGATTCTCTCTTCCATATCTTGCGTTCTTTTGGTTATGCTTGCATCTATTGTTCCAATTTGTTTCTTCAGATTTTCTATTTCCAGTATTGCCTTTGTTTGTTTCTTTCTTATCTTTATAGCTTTTCTTCTCCTGAGGAACAACAACAACAAAAAACTCTAGCCCAGCCTAATTGATATCCTGGTTTCCATTCTGAGGGCAACACATTTTTAAAGTATACAGGCCGATTTAATTCAATAGTTTTTTCCTATAGTCCAATGTCTCTTTACAGTTGTCATTCTTTTTTCATTAGCATTTAGAAAACTCAAAGTTAATAAAGCATTATTTAACCTATTTCTGGGGGGTCTTTTTGTTTCTGCTAATTTAGCATATTCCTTAGAGTTCAATTTGATTCTTCTATAACTGCTTGCTTTGTAGGATTGTGTGGTATATCTGTAATATGCTTTATATTGTAATAATCAAAAAGTGTTTTATTTTACTAGAGACATATGCTGGAGCATTGTCAGTCTTAATTTGTACAGGTATTCCTATGATGGTCTTCTATGAAATGTGTGATTATATAATAAGCCTTTTCAGAGCTCAAAACAGTTGCCATTAAAATCTTAAATAGGTATCAATAGTATAGTGTACATTTTTCACTGTCCAAATTCTGTAAAACAAGATATACATATACCATTCCTTTGAGTACATTTTGGGTTACTTCCTGCAGATAGTGGAGCTTGGTTGTAAAAAGAACAAAAAGGACATTTTCTTATAATTTCTTTTACTTGTTGTCAAGTGATGGAAAAATCTTTAAACCTTGCTATTGATATAGTGTTTCTTATGAAACTCTGATGCCTCCAGCACATTTTCTATCAATAGTTGATAAATTTTATCATTACCATGAACTAGAGGGACTGACAAGTCCATATGGGATTGGATGTGTGTTATACATAAGGTATGATTCCTATTCTTGATTATTTCTTGTAACTGAAAAAATGAAGTTAATCCCAACTCATTAGGAATAAATTCAACAGCTTCAATCTGTAAAACAACTCTTTATGCATACTGACAGTCGGTAACTATGTTAAGAAGTTCTGAAGAACCCATTAATACCACCAAAATAACATATGATTATGACTTTTGGACATAATTATAAAGACTTTGAGCCACTTAAAATTTCTGATTTGTAACCTGCCTTTCCTGATTAGTTTACATCAGTATAAAATATAAGAGCTCCAAATACTGGTTTCCCATACAATATGAGGAAGAATCAATTTAGTTCTTTTTACAAATTGAATTTTTTACTTTGGGAATATTTGTTGCTAATCTTTCAAAAACTATTGCAAGCTCTTTGCCAAGGTTCACTTTCCGCCCATAATTTGTCAATTTCATCATTAGTCAAAGGCACTATAATTTCAGCTGCATCTATTCCTACTAATTATTAAGGTCTCAATCTTTCTTTTAGAATCAACTCAGAGACCTCTTCCACGTAAGTTTTTAATTTCTTAATGTATTTATGTGGTAGAAATATTCAATCTTATATGATATCTTTTCTCTGCATTAAAATCCATGTAGGAGGCTGAGTATAGGGCAATATAACCAGAATGAAGTAAAGCTCTGAATCCACATGATCCACATGTACATTCTGTAATTTCTTTTCCACTAAAGCCAATTTTTTTCTCAACTTCGTCTGATAATTCTCTTGGACTATTTAAATCCTTGTTACTATCTAAGGTTTTGAACAAATTATTCAGTTCATTAATTTTTACTCCAATAGTGGACCATAAATAGGAAATGTCTCCTAGCAATCTTTGAAAGTCATAAAGAATCTGCAGTTAATCTCTCCTAATTTGCTAAATATTCTCCTTTTGTGGTATAATATTTTGTAGACTTAGTGTACATCTTAAATAATTAATAGAATCTCCTCTTTATATTTTTTTCAGGAGCATTTTGTTATACCCACAAGGCAATTCTTTTTGTACTTTTTCAAACATTTTTTCTAAAGTATCTACATTTGAATCATCTAGTAAAATGTTGTCCATGTAATGGTAAACTATCAATTGAGAAAATTGCTTATGTATCATTTCCAAAAGCTGTCATACAAAATATTGACACAGGATGGGGGCTACTTAACATTTCCTGTGGGAGAATCTTTTATTGATATATCTTAACGGGTTGAAAAATATTATAAATAGGCACTATGAAGGCAAAAATTTTTGTCTTTTTCTTGTAAAGGCATAGCAGAGAAACAGTCTTTTAAATTGATAACTATAAGAGGTCATCCTTTAGGTAACAGAAAAGGCAAAGGAATTCCAGACTGTAGAGAGCCCATTGGCTGGATCACCTTGTTTACCACTCTTAAATCTATCACCATTCTCCACTTTCCAGATTTCTTTTTTATAACAAATACAGGAGAATTCCAATGGCTGGTTGATTCTTCAATATGCTGAGCTTTTAGCTGCTCCTGTACCAGCTGTTCTAA
Source organism: Sigmodon hispidus (assembly GCA_004025045.1). NCBI lineage: Eukaryota > Metazoa > Chordata > Mammalia > Rodentia > Cricetidae > Sigmodon > Sigmodon hispidus. The sequence continues at coordinate 4,507 of PVIH01007237.1, read as the reverse complement.
GGCCTGTAAGTTCTGAGATGTTAAAGGCTATTGCTCAACCCATACAGGTTTGTCTGTTAATAATTTTAAAGGTAGGGCTGTTGGTGTCTTTGAAATATCAGCAGCTCTTGTGCCCTGACAACCTAAATGGTCAGTGATTGTTCTTTATATACTTTTTAATATTTTCCCCAGAAACATATGTTATTTTATGTTTTTTTTCTGTTATTGGATGAATGTTAATCTGAGTATTCCTTTGTTGTAGTAAGCCTTATCCCCATAAATTCATTGCAATGTTAGCCATATATGGCTTTAATTTTCTTCTCTGTCCTTCTAGCCCTATAATTTGACCCATCTCATGCTTTGTTTTACTTGAGATAATATTTCAGTCTCTAAAAACTGAACATTTATCTCTTTAATAGGCCAATTTGGATACCATGATTCTGGCGCAATCATTTTTACATCCGCACATTTGTCTATGGATCTCCAATGGCAATATCACTTATTTATCTTTTTAATTTTGCTCTTTGATCATTTATAGAAGTTTGCCAAAATACTCACTTTCTGGTTTCTTCTGAATTTTTTGTTCTCTTCTCTATAGCTGTTCTATCATCCAGAGCAATATTGTTTCTTATGATAGGAAGTAGGTTTTGTAATCACTCTGGGAAGGAGTTTCCTCTACGATGACAGAAAATGACTAAACTGAATTTGATATGAGGTATGCAAGAGGTCTGTCAGCTGTTTCCCAGTGGCAAAGGGTACCTTGTCTGTCCCTTGTTGATCTACATGTATTAGCCCACTGCCTGCTTTTGCCACACCTTATGCATAATCCAGAAGGGAGGGGCTTTCTGATTGGGATTATTCTTAGCAAAAACATTGTTTCTAGAATGCCCTGTCTACAATCTCTTTTAAGGTGACCTTGTTTAGTAAAATTGAAACATTTGACATTTCAATTTTTCTTCAAATCTCTGAAAATTCTATCATCTCTCTGTCATCATTATTATAAGAGTCAATATTAATTGTATCTCAAATCCATCCCTTCAAGGGTGATGATCTTGCTTTTAACAGCCTAATTACCACAGCCTAATTACGCTTTTGCATTGTGTATTTAGAATTTTCAAAAGCCAGAGATTCAATTATTATATGTCTTGCTTCTAGATTTCTCTCTCTCCTCCCCCCCACACACACACAGAGAGAGAGAGAGAGAGAGAGAGAGAGAGAGAGAGAGAGAGAGAGAGAGAGAGAATAAAAACATAAACCCAGAAGGTTCTTGCAAGTATCCAGCCAGGGATTTGAACCTGTAAAGAGATGAGAATGAAAATTTGGCTCACATTGACTTCATCAACCTGGATCAGACTTGAGGAGTCTGTTTCCAAGTAGTTTATTGTTAGCATATTTAAAACAAAATACAATTTGGAAAAAAGTTTCCAAGCAACAACTATTTCCATTCCAGGTTTCCAGGTAACAACTATTTCAAATCTAGATGCACAATAAAGCTTAAAGTGGGACTACATAGAAACTCCTTTACAGAGTACATGTGCCCAGGAGGATGGGTTCTACAGCTAAAAGGCCTTGAATCTAGTCTGTCCTCTGATCGATAACATAAAGGTTAGCAAGGTATAAAATAGATGTGACATCTCCACTGAGAACGGGAGTGAAAGGTGACCGTTTAGGGAGGGAGAGTCTGGGATAAGCATTCTGGGGAATTTGGGTGAAGTATGCCTCTACAGCAAAAGGTCACCAGGTCATTAACAAAATTCACTCCCAATCTTCTGAGTGAGAAAATGGGTATTTTATATCCTCCACTGAGGAGAGATCCATATGTTTAACATTCCTGGTTCCTAGTGGTTTGAGGGCAAAGGACCTTTGTGCCCTCCAAAAACTGCTATTGTAGTGCACCCAGGTTTGGTTTCCAGCACTCACATGGCAGCACAGAACTCTCTATAATTCCAGTTCCACAGAGTCTTTCTCTTCTGGACTCTGAAGGCACAACATACATGTTATGCACATACATACCTCAACCCAGTCTAGACAACAGGATTACATGTCTATCAGTGGAATCCGACTCATGAAGAAGTATGTACTAGGCATTGACTAAGCTGTGCATCTGTAATAATAATAATACTCTGGGCTGGAGAGATGGCTCAGAGGTTAAGAGCACAGGCTGCTTTTTCAGAGTTCCCATGTTCAACTCCCAGCAACCATTTAGTGCTTCACAACCATCTAGAATAAGATCTGGTGCCCTCTTCTGGCCTGCAAGCATACATGCAGGCAGAACACTACATATGTAATAAATAAATAAATATTTTTAAAAATTTCATTTCCATTTACCATACACACAGCTAAGTACCACGCCATGTACATGTTCCTCCACTGAGTTGGGTGGGCAATTGCTATTATCTTCACCTTATCGACAAAGGCCTCAATGTCTTAGGTGTTTGTGAATGACCGACCACATAAACATTAACAATGGTTCTTGTGGATGTTAGCCATGAGCTTTCAACCAGTGTACTCAACTTTTCCAGTGTACAATGCCTCTTGCCCTTGATATTTAGTTTTCCGAAGGAACCACCTTACTTCATAGTCCTACTCCTTATGTTTCCTAACTGAATATGTTATCTCCCTATCCCAGGATGGCACCATCCAGTGCTACCATTTTGGGTACCACTTATGTCACATCCTTACGTCCTGTATCCTAAGTTCTTTTCATTTCTTTTTTATCTGTTGCCAAATAATTCAGCTTTGGGATGTTTCTTCCCTCATAGCCTTCTCTCTTAGCTATTGCTATGTTGCCTTGTTAATCCCAAAGATGTGAGAAAAAGACCATTGACCCAAATCATCAAATTAATTAAAACAAGTGCTTTTAACTCATATTTATGGGCTGCCTTATCCTAAGACAGAGTTCAAGAGGTCAGCCATTGGGCATGGGTAAGATAACATTTTTATAGCTCAGGGGTAGGGGGCTTCCAAATGAAGAATTTGACAGGGATAGACAGGGTTACAATAGCATAACAAGTTAGTAATATTGACTTCCTAAAACAAAGACATGATTGAAAGACGGTCATAAGGTAGTCATAATAATAGGTGGTCATAATAACCTTTTGAAACAAAAACATGGCTGTCATTTCCTGGAACCGGCAGCATAGGACCATCTGTAGTTAAGGTTGTAGGTGGAGCATATCCCAATCTTTGAGAAACAGAGATTTATCATAAACAGGAATGAACCTAGTTTGCCTTTACTATAAGGTGGCTTTCAAGCCAAAGATGGAGGCAGGCTGCTTTATTTTTCTTTTTAATATACATGCCCTTAATTAAAGAATTGTAATGTAGGCATTGCATTTGAAGGAGGTTTTCCTCTAACAAGACTGTCTTGTCTTACCACAGATTAATAACTTTACTTCAGTATTGCAGCTCTCCTGAAGTCCTTATGATTTCCTTCTTCTGATCTTCCTTTGCTCACCCTTCTCTATTCACACTTTTTCTGTTCACATCAGCTAGAGGGGACAGAAAGCTCAAGACATTTCTTATATAGAGACATTTCAGCAGAGTGTATGGCATATTTTTTTCTAGAACATCTTCAATACTTCAAAGGACAGTAAGCAAATCAATACTTGGAATCCTCATAGTGACAATGCCATGTCTAGCTTTTGGTTTTGTTTTCCTTTAGCAACTCCTTGAGTTTTATTAGAATTGCTTTTATAAGCATGGGTATAGAGTAATTTATTTATTGGAACATGGGGAACTAATCATTGACTACACTACCCATTCCCCTCTGTTCTTGCATGCTGTGTATTGCAACTTTTAGAATAGGAATCATAGTCGTTCTAAATCTCTAATCAGATTATTTTAGTAATGTCTGGCTATTGATTTGTGTTTAAGAACCTGAAAATAACTCAGGGCATGAGCTCAGTAGTAAAGTGTTTGATAAAACTCTGTGTCCTGAGTTCCATCCCTACCTAACATCACAAAGTTAAAAGAAAAACATAAAGAGAAAACACTTCACAGCCAGGTCCCAAAAGAATCCAGTTGAAGTGATGCCATGGCATTTATGTGCCAGGCAGTTACAATGTTTTGTAAGAACCTGCCATCTCTAGCCCTGCTTAGAAACTTTGGGTGCCCATCAGTCAAAGCCCTGGGGCTTATGTCCCAGAGGACATTTCAGAGATGAACAAAGTTCAGTTGTTTTCACTGGCTTTAAACAGCCAAATGAGACATCTTGCAAACTGCCAAACTTCCCCTTCCTTAACAGTCCCCAGGAAACCAATTTCAAGTTTTGCCAGGGCTCACATCAGAGGATCCTCAGTGACATCTGGGACCTCATTAAAAGTTGAGAGGCAATTCCAGTCTCCACTTCATTTGCACAAATTACAGAGCCTCTGAGGACCAGCCACAGAGATGCAGGCATCTGAGGCTGATGCAGACACAGCCCCAGGATAAGATGAAGAAACCACACTACCTACATCAGAGCAATGGTCTCCAGGTGGTTTCTCTGCTTAGTTTCAAGCCTAAACTTGAGTGTCTGCTTAGGAAG
>PVIH01007236.1:80459-102633 GCA_004025045.1 Sigmodon hispidus | reverse complement strand
CAGTTCAGGTCTTGTATTTGTAAGATCGCCACTCTCTTCTGGAGTTACCATATTGCCCTTTGTATTATTATGTAATTTCTTGCACTGACGTTTGCCCATGGGCTCAGTGGTTCACGATTAGATGGGTCCTGGTCAGTTGTGGCACTTTGGTTTGTGTGTCTCCTGTCACCTCTCTGGTCAGGGTTCAAATCTGCCCCTCAGAGACCCGTGCAGTTGGTTTGCTCAGTTCACTCATTTCGGGGTCGCAGTAGGGATCCTTGCAGATACCCTCAGCAGCAGCAGGAGCTGTGGGTGTGGCCAGGTGCAGAGTTCAGCTGCCCCCTGCTCCAGAGTGTGCTGGGATGCCGCAGAGATCACCGGTTCCGGCGGCCGAACCGGAAGCAATGAGAGCTCAACTCTCCCTCCCAGGCCAGGTTACAGGCGCTGAGGCCTGCTGAACCCTCCTCACCTCTGGTCAGGGTTCGAATCCGCCCCTCAGAGACCCCTGCAGTTGGTTTGCTCAGTTCACTCAGTTCGGGGTCGCAGTAGAGATCCTTGCAGATACCCTCAGCAGCAGCAGGAGCTGTGGGTGTGGCCAGGTGCAGAGTTCAGCTGCCCCCTGCTCCAGAGTGTCTGAGAATGATTTCTGAGGGAGGGTGTGTTACTGAGCTCACATCCTGAAAGTCTGACTGATTTACAGGTTCAGCCCATTACGTCCTCTCAGGTCAGGGAAAACCAGTCCATATGAATTAACAGGAAAGAACTGCTATGTGTTATACTGTGCATGACATGGCCCAAGAATGAGTAAGATGCAAGGGCTTGGGTGCTGCTGTGTATAAAGAGCATGAGAATGTCTCCTTAGAAGTGGAGGTAAGGAAAAGTCTGGAATTTACTGTGTAGTGTAGGTGTCTGATTTTTTTTTTTGTTCATTCACTTGTTTGTATTCAGACTGCTGTGTGGCATGAATGATTGTCTTTATCATCTGAATGCCAAGATTATAAGCATGAACCTCCACAATGGACTTATGCAGTGTTGTATTATGACAAGGTGTTCAGGGAAGCTAACATCATCAACTGAGCTGTAGTATTTTGCTTGGGAGCAAAGTTTGACACAACAATGTAGATACAAATAAATACTTAGACACATTGCAGAATAGTTGACAAAAGAGACAATCAAGTGTATTTCACATTATGGAGAAATATGAAGCTCTAAGTGGAGAAGGTCATTGCTTTTTTGGGAGGTGGGGATAATTTGTGTTAATAAGAAGTGGAGGAGGTACCTATAGGGAACACTTCGGCACAGAGCACCATCTTCGTTTTCCTTGCATTCTCCCTGTGTATGTTTTTTGTGATTATCTTCAGGATAGAAGTTCTATGTTAGCTACAAAGTCTTGTGCTCATTTTTCCTCTCTCCTTTGCATTCTCCTTGCAGCATTCATATGCATCTTTTCTGTTGTGGAATGCTTCCTTGCAGGCAAGGGATATCCCTTGCTTTTTTAAACTCCCAGCACCTTTGATGTTCTAAAGGTGATGCACATAAAATTTAATACCATGAAGGTCTTCATTTATGTAGAATCTCAGAATTTCCCACCTCTTCCTAAGGACAGATAGAAAATAGGCAGTTATAGGTTTCTGGGGAAAATCTTTTATTTAGTGATGTAGGCGTTGAACAGATGCCAATTCTCCTGTCATACTAATAAAATAAAACTTATTTCTTCACCCTGCTTGGCAGATAGAATTGTCAGCTACGTTTTATCTGGATTAATATGCAGTGTTTATGCATCTTCAGGAAAATTTACATAATGTTTTCAGAGCAACTGAATATCTTGGGAGCAGACCGGCCATGGTATGGTCTTCACAACATCGTGAAGATGGTCTGTATAAATTAATAAAGACACATACTGTGGGGAATCTCAGAGGAAATGGCTACCTTTGGACCACCTCAGCTAGAAAGTTATTTTTCAGGCATATTTGTTGTTAAGTCTTGGCCACTGATGAGATGAAAATCATTTAGACAGGTATAGAGAGATTCCACAGAAACACTGCCACTGCCCTTGCTGGAGAGGAGATAAAGTGCTGTGGAGAAGAGAGAGTGACTGGGAGGGGAAAGGGAGCCTGAACAAGGGCATACATGGATAAATAATAATAATAATAATAATAATAATAAAATAAAAGAAAGTAACATCAAATGACAGTGGATTAATAAAAAAAAAGAAAAGACTTGCTCATCACTGCCATATAATTCTAGCACCTGGGAGTGTAAGGAAGAAGGATAATGAGTTCGAGGACTGCATGTGCTTCCTGAGGCTGTTTTGACAATTATGGTGGTTATCAATTTGATTACAGAGGAAGATCAATTTAGGCACCCTGCCCACTATTACTTTGAGTCTTAGTTGGGGTCATGTTTGTGAATTCTTAGGGTAATTCTCTCACACTACATTTTTCTCTAACTCCACAGTGACTCCTCTTATCAAGATATCTACTTTGTTGTTTTCCCTCTCTGTCTGTCCTCCAACTCAACCACCCCATTCCTTCATATTCTTTTCCTACCTTCCCTTACCCCCTTCTCCCATGTCCCAATATACTCAGGAGATCTTATATATTTCCCTTCGTAGTGGGATCCATGGATGTCTCTCATAGATTTCTATTTGTTTACCTAGCTGCTTGGTGTTTGTGGAATATTGCCTGCTTATCCTTTGCTATATGTTTAAAGTTTATTTGTGAGTGAGTACATGCTATGTTTGTCTTTCTGGGTCTGTGTTACCTCACTCAAGATGATTTTTTTCTAATTTTGAACATTTGTCTGCCAATTTGAAAATGCCATTTTTTTTTTTTTTTTTTTTTTTTTTTTTTTTTTTTTTTTTTTTTTTTTTTTTTTTTTTTTTTTTTTTTTTTTTACGGCTGAGCAGTACTTTATTGTGTAAATGTACCAAATTTTTTATTTAAAAGTTTTTTTTAACATACCCATCACTGTTCCCCCTTCCTGACCTTTTCCCAGTTATCCCACTGCTTCCTCCCACTCCCTTGCTTTATTTCTTCCTCAGAGATGGTAAGGACTCCCAGGGTGGATTTATGCAGTCTTTTATATCAATATCAAGTTAATGTAGGACCAAATACACCCCAGTCCCCCAGGGAATCATGTCTGCATAAGGTATTCTTCTGTAAGAAGTGGGATTCAAGAAGCCAGTTTATGAACTAGGAATAAATTTTAATATCACTACTAGAGGCCCCATAAAATTCCCGTGCCATTCAGGTGTTATACAAATTCAGAGGGCCTACTTCAGTCCCATGGAGATTCCCCAGCTGTCAGTTCAGAATCAGTGAGCTTCCAATAAGCCAGGTCATCTCTTTCTGTGGGTTTCCTCATCATTGACACCTTTGCTCATATAATTTTTCCTCCCTGCTTTCACCTGGAGTGGGAGCTAGATTCAGTGTTTAGCTGTGGATCTCTCTGCATCTGCTTCCATCAGTTCCTAGATCAAGGTTCTATAATCAAAATTAGAGTGGTCATCAATCTGATTATAGGAGGTCCATTTAGGGACCCTTTCCACTATTGCTTGAAGTCTTTCCTGGGGTCATCTTTGTGTTTTGGGGGGTATTTTTGTAACACCAGTTTGTTCTATAAGTCCACAATGGGTCACTCATTCAAGGTATCTCTTTCATTGTTCCCAAGAATAATATTGCTGGTAGGTTCTTTCTCATTTTCTGAGAACACATCATGCTGATTCCCATTGTGATTGTACAAGTTTACATTCCCACCAGCAATGAAGGAGTGTTTCCCTTACTCCATATCTTCTCCAGAATGGGCTATCATCAGAATTGTTAATCTTAGCCATCTGAACAGATGTAAGATGATATCTTTTTGTTTGAAGGATCAAAGCACTTTATTTATTTTTATATTTCTTTTTTTAAACAAAGGGTTGTTTTGAAACCCTACAGAGGAAATATTCAAATGTTCTCCAGACTGCCTTTGGAAAACCACAGAAGAATGATTCAAAGCACCATTCAAAAAGAATCTGACTGAGAAGAAATGGAAGGATAAATTGAAAACAATCAAAAATGAATGCAGTTTGAGACCTACTACTTCAGTACCTTTGTGTCCTAATATTCTTTATGTATACTTTCTTTTTTTACTTATTATTATTATTATTAACAAAGAAGTCACACTTTCAAATACAAGTGAATCAAAGACCTCAACATAAACCCAGCCACTTTAAACTTTATAGAAAAGAAAATAAGAAATACACTTCTACGAATTGGCACAGGCAACCACTTCCTAAATAAAACACCAGTGGCACAGACACTAAGACTAACAATCAATAAGTGGGATCTCCTAAAGCTAAGAAGCTTCTGTAAAGTCAAGGACACTGTCAATAGAACAAAATGACAGCCTACAGAATGGGAAAAGATTTTCACCAACCCTACAAGTGATAGAGGACTGATCTCTAAGATATATAAAGAGCTCAAGAATCTAGAGCCCAAAACCTTGAATAACCCAATCAAAAAATGGGGTTTAGATCTAAGAAGGAAATTCTCAGCAGAGGAATTATGAATGGCTGAAAGGCACCTGAAAAAGTGCTCATCATCTTTAGCCATCAGAGAAATGCAAATCAAAACAACTTTGAGATAGCATCTGACACCTGTTAGATTGGCTAAGATAAAAGGCACAGAGGACAGCTTATGCTGGAGAGGATGTGGAGCTAGGGGAACACTCCTCCATTGTTGGTGGGAGTGTAAGCTTGTTCAGCCATTTGGAATGCAGTATGGCGGTTTCTTAGAAAACTGAGAATCAATCTCCCCAAGGACCCAGCAATAACACTTCTGGGTGTATACCCTATAGAAGCACAGTCGCACTCCAAAGGCATTAGCTCAACTATGTTCATAGCAGCGTTATTTGTAATAGCAAGAACCTGGAAACAACCTAGATGTCCCTCAACTGAAGAATGGATTAACAAACTGTGGTACATCTACACAATGGAGTACTACTCAGCAATAAGAAAAAATGATATCCTAAAATTTGCAGGCAAGTGGATGGATTTGGAGAATATCCTACTGAGCGAGGTATCACAAACTCAGAAAGATAAGCAGGTGATGTACTCACTCACTAATGGTCTCTAAACAAACAAACAAGAAAAAAAGCCAAGCATGTCCAAGCTGCAAACCACAACCACTGAGCAGCTTGAGATCAGAAACACCCTGGACTGACACTTGGATCCCACTCCACCTAAAGGAAGACCTGACTCACTCTTGAGGGAGGGGGGACAAAACTGGATCTGCAAGGAATGGAGACTGAACTAAGCAATATTGGGGCAGTGGGACCATGGACTGCCTGCAGCCTGCCCAGGGATGGGATGGGGATTTGTGGAGAAGAAAGAATGACCTGATGTGGTGGGAGGGGGAAGGGACCTTGAATGAGTAAGATGATATCTTTGAGTTGATTTTGATTTGCATTCCCTGATGGCTAAGGTGTTGATTAATTTTTTTTTCAAAATTACCTTTAATTGATTCCTTGGGATTTCACATAATGGTATCTTAGTCTCAGTCATCTCCCCATCTTTTCCCAGTTGTCCTCTACCCTCCAACCCCTCCCCCAAATAAAGCAAAATAAAATTTAAAAGAAATTTTTTTGTGAAAGGTGTAGTATGACACAGTGTATCACACAATCTTTTAGTTCATATACAATAGTATAATAGTAAAATATTAGTAAATATTTTTTAGATATTTAGTAAAAATAGTAAAATAATAGTAAAATAAAAACTTAAAAGCATTTATTGCATTAAGTATCTGGTTTAGTTTGAGGTCTGTAACTTTTGTAACATCATTTGTAACAATATTTTGTAACAATATTGGTTGATGGCCTTCATTGGGCCTCCTTTTAGATATTCTATTGTTTGTTTTCCTTTGTAATGGAGATTCTGGTTTTTTTGATCAGCAAAACCAGTCCCTTCATATGCTTTTTCTGATCATAGATGGGCTAGATGATGGGACAGGGGAACTCATAGCTTTGTCTCTGGGTTTAGGTGGTTTCAAGGTTGGTCAGTTTATTTGATTTTTTTCATTCTCAACACCAGGGTGAGTGGTAGTTCTGTCCTGAAGAGCACACTCAATGTATTAAGTGTACAGCAAGAAGTTGGCCAATTCTAATGCTCTCATGACCTGTGGTCAGGGGGTGGAGGTAAAGGGTGTGGTTAGGAGAATGTCATATGGTCCATACCTAGTCCTCTATGGCCATCAATGTCATGCTGCATAGATGAGGGGCAGGACTTGCTAGTTTTCTCTAGTACTGCAGCTAATGAAGGGTAGGACCAGTCCTTCCTGGTGTTGCAGCCTGTGAGGGGTCAATGATTGTTTTCTGCCATCTACTCATTCTGAATGAGTTTACTTCTTTTTGTTTTAGAGTTTTCAAGCATGCTGTTAAATTGTATGTTTGAGATTTCTCCAAATTCTTCATGTATGAACTTAATGATATGTAATATCCTCTTAGTATTGTTTTCATTGTACCTCATTAATTTAGATATGTTGTGGTTTTATTTTCATTGAATTTGAGGAAGTCTTTAATTTATTTCTTTATTTCTTTCTTGACTCAGAAATGGTTCAGTTCAAGTCATAATGTCAGTTAATTTCCTTATTTCTCTGTTAAGTTTCTTTCTGGACAGACCTGTCTATTGGTGAGAGTGAAGTGTTGAGTTCTTCCACTATTTTTGTGTAAGATTTGATGTGAGATTTAAGCTTAAGTCATGTATCTCTTACATATGTGGGTGCTCTTGTATTTGGGAAATAAATGTTCAGAATTGAGATTTATTCTTGAAGGTTTTTCCTGAGATGAATGTGTAATGGCTTTTAGATTTTTTTTATTGATTTAGTTTGAAGTCTATTGTGTTGGATATTAGAATGTCTACACCAACTTTCTTCTTAAGTCCATTTGATTGGAAAGTCTTTTCTTAGCCCTTTAATCTGAGGTTGTGCCTATTTTTAGTTGAGGGATGCTTCTTGTATATATTAAAAGGATTGATTCTGTTTTTGTATGCATTCTGTTTGCCTGTGTCTTTTTATAAGGGAATTGAGTTTTTGTCATTAAGAAATATTAATGACTAGTGGTTGCTATTTCCTGTAATATTTGGTGGTATGTTGTATATTTCCCTTCTTTGGGGTTTTCTTCTGTGGAATTAAAGTTCAGAGTTCTAAAATTAATCAAAAAGTTGTGATAAGCTATTAATTTGTCTCTTGTAAACACTGCCTATAATCATATAATTACAAGCTCAAGATTTTAACTTGATTTTTGTTTTATGTAAATGTAGGATAGGATAAGCTACTCACTGTACTAAAACTATTTCTTTTGTCTACATAATCTAATCTCCTTCCCTGAATATGCATCTGTTCCCACAGATTTCCAATTGGAGACTTGAGACTGCTTCCACTGCTAATGGCACTTTCCTAGCCTCAGATGGTCTTGTAAAACCTGACCATCAAATAAAACAGCTGCTCTTCCCTAAACTTGGTTAATGTTTCAGCCTGTTGTGTTCCAAGTACTACTCCAATGTCAAGATTTAGTAGTCATAGATATCAGCCCTTATCACTCAGGCATCAAGAGGATTAAAAAATTATGTTTCAAACTCAGGACTTGTGACTGAGGATTTAGTCATTGATCAATGTGATGAAGTCACTCCAGCCTTTTTATTCCTTGCTATAATTGTTCTGCTATCCATACAGGTACTGTTATCATTAATATAAATATGTGCTACTGTGGGATAATTCTGAACTTATGTCCCAGAGCCACCTCTGTTTCATCCTTATAAGTAGGAATTTTGAGGAAGTGAGAATGGTGGTTAATGGCTTTAAGCTGATGGAAGGAGACAGAGATGCTTTTGTTCATCATAATATTGATGGTCTGAAAAATATATAGGACATGCAGATGTTTATCTGCTTCTCTGATGATAGCAGTTCTGAGACTGGATATGTTCCTCTCTCTTTTAAGACACTGGTGTCTGACTCTCCTATTAAAAAGAATAATAATAAAAGAATCTTTTGTTTTTCTCTTTAGTCTGAGGAACTGATAAATTCCACCCCACTCAATTGGCTACTACTGAAGAGGGACCTTCTTAAAGGGTTGCAGATTGCTTATTCAGGGCAAATATAACTTGTATTGGAGTTCATTAGTTCTGTTACAGTTTATCCAGGTGGTTCCATTGTGCTTTTTCTTTCTTTTTTTTTTTTTAAACTTTATTTATTTCTTTATTTGCCTTGGTGTTTGCCTGGAACTGGAACTACAGACAGTCGTTAGCTGCCATGTGGGTGCTGGGAATCGAACCCAGGTCCTCTGGAAGAGCAGACGGTGCTCTTAACCGCTGAGCCATCTCTCCAGCCCCCCATTGTGCTTTTTCTAATAAAGTTGTATTCTATTCTCCTAAGGCCATGGAAATCAAATTTGTAACTGGTCTGTTTCTAGTTCTTCTCATGATTATACACAATCATGAATACCAACAAACAAAGATCTCCTCAGTTAAACAGTTTTCATAGTAGGACAGCCTGTTATTCATTGATTTTAACCTACATGGGTTGTTCTGATGCTTTTGGCCAGACATTCACCTCATCATTTTCTTCAAAATATTTATGCAATTTATTTGAAGCCACTAATTATACTTACATTAAAAGGGCTATTCATCCTTCATAATTATGAGCAGCCTTCACACCTCCAGTACTGCTTATTTTTGTACTAACTAGTAAAGGACTTTACATATGATAAATAATAAATACATATATTAAATCAAATTCTACTTATTTTGTTTCATATATTAATTGTGTATTGCTAACTCTATTGATAATAATTTTACTCCATGTGTTTTCCTAATTGTTGGACTTTTTTTTTGTTTTGTTGCTTAAACTAACCTTCGCCTTTGTTTGATGATTCTAGTATTTATGCCTTGTTGACTGCTTCCCAAGTTCATGCTCATCCAAAAAGATTTTTTGTGGGTTTGATTTTGGACATTGTTGCCCTGATGTCTATTGCAGATTCTGTGGCAGCATCTACCATTGCTCTAGTACAGCAAGTACATACAGCTGATCATGTTTATTATATATCCAAAACTCTTTCTCCAAAACTTATTACAAAAACAATATAGATAAAAAGAAAATGTATAGGGGTAATGGCTTAAAAGAGACTATATTATACATCAGTAAGGAAATTCACAATATAAAAATCAAACTCACAATATATTCTCATGTAGCTGATGTATGGATATGTGCTACCGCTTTGCCTTATAATGAGAGTGATTTTACATGGTGTTTAAAATGCTTTCTTGTGTGCATGTTCCTTTTCCACCTCAGAGGCTACATCTGAGTGGATACTAGATGCTGAATGCTGGCTGGTATCAGTATAACAGAGCGACTGGGTGGTTCTGGGCTCAGCAGTCTGAGGATCTAATACCAGGACTTTATAACACTTCCTGTTTATTGTCCTTATCTCATGCTTCAAAACAAAGAGCTTGAGGACCTTGTGAAGTTCAAGTGTTCAGTGACTTCCTGGTTCCATTCACAATGCTAAGAACTATGGCCTCTATGTAGTACAGAGGGCCTTTTTTGTTCTCCCTCTCTAGACTCTTAGAAACTTTCACAACTGACACTTCCATTCTACAAGTACTTGCTTCCCATTTGCTATGGACTCATTCTATCCTGGTTTTCTTAGAACCATGTGCCCTCACTATTAAATTCCCTTTCTTGTTCCTTGACATGTGTCTGGTTGTTAACATGGTTCTAAGATTACATAAGAACATGTGACCTAATGAATTCTGATGCTCCCAATATCTCTACCCATCCACCCAGCTGTCACAAGAGACATCCCCTAGACCAGTTCCCCTGAAAAGGTGAAAGTTGGAGCAAAGTGTAAACTCCCAAGCCATGATGAGACAACATGCTAATAAATGCAGGGTATACGAGGTGAAAAATGTCTGGAGGAAACAAAGCTGGGTAAGGGTATAAAGTATATGGGCCAAAGAGGGCCAGTGTGAATTATAAGATAGACTCTGAAAGATGTCTTCTGAGGAGAAGCCTGGATGTAGAGGGCCACAGAGACAGCAGGAGACCAGCAAGTATAGGCAGAGGACACAGCATGTAATTTACCCTATGTAAAAGTCAGAGAAGCTAATGATGTATAAAAGTTCTTTTTTCCAGATCATTGACTGTCTTTGCTAAGAAATCCTGCAGACTGTAGCAGCAGATAATAGAGTCTTTTGCTTCCTGCATAAAGGTTTACGATCCCATTTTTTCATTTCTTGAAGTTCTGACCAAAGATGTTATAATTATTCATATTACATAGTCACTGGCCTGTGGCCCTCCCCTGAGTGCCAGGAGTACTAACACACCAGATGCCAGCCAAGTGATTAATCAAAAATAACATCTTTGGGCGTGAACCCAGAAAACAGTACAGAGTTTTTTGTGGTTTAACACATTGCATTATTGAGAAACAGATTATGTTGGTTTTGGTCAGCTTATCCCAGATGGTATAAAGTCAGTTTTGTCATTTCACAGAGTTCCCATATAGTAGAAATTCTCATGGATAGGAGTGATGTAGGAATCCAGGACATTGGGTAAAAAAGTTAAAGGCATTGAATACACATATGTAAATAAGATGGATGACTGGAAAGTACTCAAATATAAATCAAGAGTTTAACTCACTCCCTACCGTGTTCCTAGAAAGTCTAAAGAAACATATGAAAAAGTGATAGAATTAGACATTAATAACAACATACTAAATTTACAGTTTGTAACAATATTAGTCAGACAGTAAAAATGTTTCAGAGAACCGAGTGATATAAGGGCAGGAATGTAAAAAAGCTTTTGAGAGTGGCACAAAAAGTCTAGTAAGAAGAAACATAGAAAAACAGAAGCAAAAGTCAAAATGGTAGTGAGGATAAATCACACTTGTGAGACTGGACAATGTTGTGAGAAATCGAGGTCCAAATGCAGTAAATACTATTAATGTTAGGAAAGGGAAATTTTTCCATCTTAATATTAGAGCATAAATCATAGTCTTCATGAGTTTTGATAAGGATTGAGAGACACTGAATGATGTCTTTTGTCATCTAAATCTGTGGTCGCATGGTTAACTCTGAACCTGTTTGCATCTGTGCTTTCTTTTCTATCTTTCATCTTTGGTGGGCAGTTCCCTCACATTACAGTCATTTTGATAATGTACCATTTATCTTGTTAAGATGTAAACTTGTTTCTAACCACAGGGAGAAAAATAGAGATGTGACATTATCATGGAAAAAAGGTTTACTACAAAAAAGCTTGTGGTTAGAGGAGTCTTGGAGAGTTCAGAGTAATTATTTTCCTTACGGTGGACTCAGTAAAATTCCTGGGCCATAAGTAGTGGTCCAAAAATACCTATACTTTCACTACCAGAAGATATGGTACTATGGCTTCCAGTTTACTATTTTTGTGGGATAATTGAGTGTTCAAACAAATAGTTCTCTAATTCTTGTGGCCACATTTTTGCTTCTTTTCCTTCAGTTGCTTTGCTCATCCAACTTTGATGTGGTAGTTTTTCTTATACTTTTGTTATATTATTTCTAAGTATCTTATATTTTTCAAATGAGATATACAAAGAGCATGGGTCTTGATTGAAAGGAAAGTATGGAGATACTAGGAAGATATGAAGGAGGGCAAATGTTAACCAGGACATATTTATTATATGGGAAAACAATCTATTTTCAATAAAAGACTTGTGTTTTGGATTTCTAGTCTAGATCTCTATAGTAGACTATTCTCACATTTATCACTGGGCTGGATCACTGTCTTCTTCCATGTTCTTCTTCATCTTGTATGAGGCCTCAGCTGTCCTTGATCAATGTGGTTTGAGGATCTGGACACCTTGGCTACATGACTCACCCATGATAGTCTAAGAACCTGAATGTTTCAAGGGAATGTGAGATAAGTGAGTAGACAGGGATTGTTATCACAGGACTGTTATCTGGACTTTTTCACAGTTAACATGGACTATATCTTATAATTTGGTTAATTCTGTGCTAAAAGATTGAGCTTAGAACAAACCTTTGCAAATTAGACACAGATGAAGAAGACACTACATCAAGTGATGAGCATTTGTTTATTATGAAGCATATTCAGCAGGTGTCCATAAAGTGTCCCTTTCTAAGAAATCTGACTTTTGCTGATGTGTGAAGTGGAAACTAAGTGCTTAGTGACTGTGACTTGTTCTGAAGCAGGTGAAGGCAAAGGTAAATCCAGATGCTCCAACAATCAGAAACTCCTGTGACCCAAGTGTCTCCTTTCAAGATCTGAGGATGCTCAAATATCGCATATTTTGGAGAGGGGGTAGCTCATTTTCTCCTAGAATCTCTGCAAGTCTGTTCTTCTCTTCAGTCAGTCCAGTTGGACAATACTTGCCTTCTTCATATATTATATATATATATACCACATTTTTTATTATTTTTTGATTAGCTGATTAATTAATCATCTAGGTTGATTTAATTCCATACTTCTTGTTAATAGAGAGGCAATGAAAATGGATGTCTGAGTATCTCTATAGTAAGATATAATGTCTTTTTTCATTAGATATAATGTCTTTTGAGCATCTGCTCAGGAGTAGTGTATCTGGGTCAAATGGTAGATCTATGTCTAGTTTTTATAAGACACACCTAGACTCATTTCCATAGCAGCTGCAGTAGTTTACACTTCTACTAATAACATGTAAGAGTTCCCACTTCCTCTCATACATGCTAAATTTTGTACCTATTTGTGTTCCTAATAATGGCCATTTAGACTGGGGTGACATGATTTTTTTTTTGTATTTTGAAAATCAATATCAAACTTTACATAAAAAAGCAAATCATTCAGAATAGATAACAAAAAACCATACAGTAATAGAACTTCTCTTTTGTCTAAAACACATGAAACATAAAAAAATAAAATTTAAAGCTTTTTAAGCCAGGATAGGCTCAGCTACAGATAAAGAAAGCACAGTAGGCCACAGCTAATGTCTACAGATGTACTATGGCCACCAAAAAGTTCTGCTAAGCAATCCTTCTACAGACAAATCAGAAGTTTTGTTTTGTGTATGTTTTAAATCACTTTATTTACCCATCATCTTTCAATGAAAAAAAGGAACATTTTTGCTTAAAATCCAACAATGAGTGAGTACATCCCCTGCTTATCTTTCTGGAATAGTGAGATCTCACTCAGGAGAATATTCTCCAAATTCATACATTTGCCAGCAAATTTTAGTATATCACATTTTTCTTAGCTGAGTAGTACTTTATTGTATAGATGTACCATAGTTTGTTTATCCATTCTTCAGTTGAGGGCATCTAGGTTGTTTCCAGGTTCTTGCTATTACAAATAATGATGCTATGAACATAGTTGAGCTAATACCTTTGGAGTATGACTGTGCATCTTTAGGATATACAGCCAGAAGTGGAATTGGTGGATTCTGGGAGATTGATTCCCAGTTTTCTGAGGATCGCCATATTGCATTCCAGAGAGGTGGAACAAGCTGACACTCCCACCAACAATGGAGAAGTGTTCCCCTTGCTCTGCACCCTCTCCAGCATAGGCTATCATCTGTGTCTTTTATCTTAGCCAATCTAACAGGTATCAGGTGGTATTTCAAAGTTGCTTTGATTTGCATTTCTATGGTGACTAAAGATGTTGAACACTTTTTCAAGTGCCTTTTAGCCATTTCTTTTTTTTTTATTGAAAACTTTATTTATTTACTTATTTATTTGCCTTGGTGTTTGCCTGGAACTGGAACTACAGACATTTGTTAGCTGCCATGTGGGTGCTGGGAATCAAACCCGGGTCCTCTGGAAGAGCAGCTGGTGCTCTTAACCGCTGAGCCATCTCTCCAGCCCCCCTTTTAGCCATTTCTACTTCATCTTTGGAGAATTTCCTTTTTAGCTCTAAACTCCATTTTTATTGGGTTATTCAAGTTTTTGGGCTCTCATTTCTTGAGATCTCTATGGATTTTAGAGATCAATTTTCAATCAGATGTAGGGTTGATTAAAATCTTTTTTCATTCTGTAGGCTGTTGTTTTATCTTATTGACTGTATCCTTTGCCTTTCAGAAACTTCTCTGTTTCAGTAGATTCCACTTATTGATTGTTGTTCTTAGTGTCTGCTACTGGTGTTATATTTAGGAAGTGGTCACCTGTGCTAATGCATTGGAGGGGATTTCCCACTTTCTTTTCTATCAAGTTCAGTGTAGCTAGGTTTATGTTGAGTTTGGCAATATGCCTTCATTTTCTACTGTGTGAAAAATTTTGAGGAGTATTGCTAATAGTTCTTCTTTGAATGAGTGGTAGAACTCTGGACTGAAACCATCTGGTCCTGGGCTTTTATTTCTTGGAAGGCTTTTAATGACAGCTTCAATTTCCATTAGGGTTATGGATCTGCTTATGTATTTAACATGATCTTGATTTAACTTTGTTAAATGATATCTGTCCAAGAATCTGTCCATTTCTTGTAGGTTTTCCAGTTTTGTGGAATATAGATTTTCAAAGTATGACCTGATAATTCTCTGAATTTCCTCAGGGTCTCTTGTTATATCCCCCTTTTCATTTCTGATATTGTGGATTTGGATACTTTCTCTCTGCTTTTTGATTAGTTTGGATAAGGGTTTATCTATCTTGTTGAATTTCTCAAAGAACCAACTTTTTGATTCATTGATCCTTTTTATTGTTCTTTTTGTTTTAATTGTATTGATTTCAGCTCTAAGTTTGATTATTTCCTGCCATCTACCTCTTCTAGGTGATTTTGCTTCTAATTGTTCTAAGGCTTTTAGCTGTACTGTTAGTTCTCTCGAGTGGGATTTCTCTAGGTTTTTCATATAGGCATCTAGTGCTATGAGTGCTTATCCTCTTTAGAGTGTTTTCATTGTGTCCCACAAATTCCAGTACGTTGTGGATTTATTTTCATTAAATTCTAGAAAGACTTTGATTTCTTTCTTAATTTATTCCTTGACCCAAAGTTGATCCAGTTGAGTGATGTTTAGTTTCCATGAGTTGTTTGGCTTTCTGTGATTTTTGATGTTGTTGAACTTTAGCTTCAGGCCCTGGTATTCTGATATGTTACAAGGGATTATTTCCATTTTTTGTATTTATTAATATTTGCTTTATGACTAATATGTGGTCAATTTTAGAAAAAGTTCCATGAGGTGCTGAGAAATATGTATATTTCTTTGCATTTGGGTGGAAGCTTCTGTAAATATCTATTAAATCCATTTGCATCATAATCTCTGTTAGACTCCTTATTTCTCTGTTGAGTCTCTGTGTGGTTGACCTATCCAAGGGTGAAAGTGGGATATTGTGGTATCTCACTATTAGGGTGTGAGAGTTGATGTGGGATTTGAGCTCTAGCAGTGTTAGCAGTGTTTCTTTGACATAGATAGTTGCCCTTATATTAGGGGCATAAATATTCACAATTGAAATGTCATCTTAATCAATTTTCCCTGGCAGGAATAGATTATTTCCATCCTGGTCTCTTTTTATTGATTTTAATTTGAAGTCTACTTTGTTAGATATTAGGATGGCAACACAAGCTTTTTTCTTTGGGTCATTTGGTAGGAAAATCTTTTCCCAACCCTTTACTCTAAGCCTGTGTCTGTCTTTAAGGTTCAGGTGTGTTTCTTGTATATAGCAGAAGTATGGCTTCTGTTTTTGTATCCATTGTGTTAGTTTGTGCCTTTTTATAGGTGAATTGAGTCTATTAATATCAAGGGATATTAGTGACCACTGATTGATATTTCCTGTTATTTTTGGTGGTAGTTTGTATGTATTTTCTTTCACTGTGTTTTTTCTGTGGGATTATTTATTCTGATTTCATTGGTGTGTCTGGGATCTTTAGGTTGGCGTTTTTTCCTCTAATGCTTTCTGAAGGGCCGGATTTGTAGATAGGTATTGTTTCAGCCTGACTTTGTCATGAAATATTTTGTTTATTACATCTATGGTGATTGATAGTTTTGCTGGGTATAGTAGTCTAGGTTTGCAGCCATTCTCTTTTAGTGTCTGTATAACTTCTGACCAAAACCTTCTTGATTTCATTGTTTCCATTGAATAGTCAGATGTTATTCTAATGGGGCTGCTTTTATAGGTAAGTTGGCCCTTTTCTTTTGCAGCTCTTAACATTTTTTCTTTGTTCTGTATGTTTTGTGGCTTGATTATTATGAGGCAAGTGGAATTTTTTTGGGGGGTAAAATCTAGTTGGTGTTCTGTAAGCTTCTTGTATCTTTATAGGCATTTCCATTTTTAAGTTGGGAAAGTTTTC
This sequence comes from Sigmodon hispidus, assembly GCA_004025045.1. NCBI lineage: Eukaryota > Metazoa > Chordata > Mammalia > Rodentia > Cricetidae > Sigmodon > Sigmodon hispidus. The sequence goes on along the minus strand of PVIH01007236.1, from coordinate 86,380 downwards.
TTCTATGATTTTATTGAATGCATTATCTGTGCCTTTGAACTGGTATTTTTCTCCTTTTATTTCTGTTATTTTCAGTGTAGGTCTTTTCATGATATTCCAAATTTCCTGAACATTTGTGTTATGGCTTTTTTGGTTTTAGTGATTTCTTTGATGGATGCGTGTATTTACACTATTGAGTCTGCCACTCCAGAGATTCTCTCTTCCATTATTGGATTCTGTTGCTTATGCTTGTATCTGTAGTTCCAGATCATTTCTTCAGATTCTCCATTTTATCCTTTGCTTTGTTTTGTGCCTTCATTATTGTTTCTATTTCAATTTTTAGTTCCTGAAATGATTCTTTAATTTGTTGGATTTTTCTTCTTTGTTTTCTTTCAAGGATTTGTTCATCTCTTCGAATTTCTTATTTATTTTTTCTTCTATATCTTTAAGGGGCTTTTTCATATGCTCTTTTAAGGCTTTTATAATCTTCTTAAGGGTGTTTGTGTTGTTGTTTCCTTCTGCTTTTTTCTTCATTGTTCTATTCAGTTGTTGGTGTTGTAGAGATATCAGCTTCTTTTGGTGATGCCTTGTTGTTCTTTATATTGTTATATGTATTGTTGCACTGGTGCCTGTCCATTGCTTCCTTGGTTCACTCTAGTCAGGTCTTAGTGGAATCTTAGTCTGTTGTGTCTCAGGGATTGTGTGTCTTCTGGAGTCTGCATGATTTCTTGCTATGGTCAGGTCACATGATCCTCATTGTCTGAAGCCTCCTGAGTCAAATGTGATATGTGAGACAAATCCATCCATTTGCCTGCAAATTTTAGGATATCATTTTTTTTTTACTGCTGAGTAGTGCTCCATTGTGTATATATACCACAGTTTGTTAATCCATTCTTCTTTTGAGGGGCATCTAGGTTGTTTCCAGGTACTTACTATTATTAATAATATTTCTATGAACATAGTTGATCTAATGACTTTGCAGTGTGAATGTGAGTACTTTCGATATATGCCCCATAGTGATATTGCTGGATACTTGGGGAGATTGATACCCAGTTATCTTTTTTTTTATTTCATAAAATGTTTTATATTTTGTTTCTTAGATTTCTACAATGTTTAAGAAGACTGGTTTTCTAACAAACCACAATATTGCATTCTAGAGTGTCTGCACAAGTTTACATTCTCATCAACTACTGTGGAGTGTTTTTCTTGCTCTAGCAGATGCTTTCTACATTCAAGGTAGCTACACAGAAGAAAAAGTCAGGTTCTCTAACAGTGGTAGTCAAGAGTCAATGGTAAAGGCTTCATTGAAGATGGGTGGTGTCTAGATCTAACCAGATTTTAAGACACAGAAGTGTACAACATCAGAGAATAATGTAAAGTGTTCTGAAATTCAAACTCTCACAGGATACTGTGTCTCCTTTTTAAAATTGTGCAATGGAAAAGATCTGTGTTTTAATCCTTACCTTAGGCAAATGTATAGACAAAAGAATATTCTAGCCTGTTGCTTCTCCAGGGAGTCATTTGTCATGAAAAATTAATGATAGAAAGAACCTATTTGCACTAAATTCTCATAAATATCCAGTAATAATCTGAAGTCAGGCAACATACCCATTATTTTAGTATGTTGCATGTGAATTTCCAGTGTGCCCCAAATAAGGACCTGAGCTCATTAATATATATCTATTTAGAGGGTTGACATGAGCACTTTTCTTAGCCAGTAACAGTGTTCACAGGCTGCAGTGGTATTCTCTAGTTTCTCATTGTCATAGGAAAGCAAGTTTGAAAGTTGCAGGTATTTTAGTCCTAAAAGTGTCATATTGCACTCTCTCCTTCTCTCTCTCTCCTTGTATAAGATGTAACTTCTGTCCTCGACTGTGTTTGCATTGTGAAAAGAATAAGTTTTCTAAAGAAGAGATTAGCTTTGCTGACTGAGCATCAGGAAGAGATTCTGTCATCCTGCAGGAACAAGAGCCCTTGGGAAATTTTCAGCATGGAGGAAGGTAGGGACCAGAGTAGAATGACAGAAGAGGGACTAAAGCATATAGAGTAAAGGATGAATTTAGACAGGGCATGTAGTACTGCAGAATGTGAATGGATGAAGAGTATATACAGATGCTGTGGGTCTTCCCTGCACTTGGGTTGTGCTGATGTTCTGGGGACAGTGACAGAAACAGCTCTGATTGTAACTCATGAGATTATTATCAGAATGAGGATGTAAGGAAGGGGAACCTGAATAAGGCTCTTCACTCCTGAGGTTGATTGGAGTATCAAACATGGCCATCAAAGATAGGAGCAGAGAATGTTTAGAAACTGTTATGCAAGCCCTGGGTGACTCACTGGGGAAGCTGACTTCCTTCTTTGCCTGGGCTGGTGGTTTTAAATTATCTTCTAATTTCCTTATTTCTCTGACTTCTTCATTTCTGTAACTAGAAGCCACTCATACTCCTGTCTCTTCTTACAATCCTCCTCACTTGTGTTTCCACCTGCTCCTTTCATGTCTGGACCACAGTTCCTGGTGCAGCACAGCAGACTCTGTCCCACTGCCCTCAACAATAATGCTCAGGGCATCACATTTTCAGGAAGCTATGTAATGTGCAAAAGCATTGTTTTCTGACTTATTTTCTGACTTTCAGCCTAAAGCCAGTAACAATCCTTGTCTGCCTTTTCTAAGTTGTTTAATGAGGACAATGATCTCTATTTCAAAGTTAGTATGAGAATAAGCTAGTCCTGTGACTCGAGAGGCCTCATGTATGTAATTTAATTTCTGAGGGTATAAATTATGAGAGGGCATTGGTTAGTTTTTTGAATCTTGAAGGGAATCAGAAATATGGACCCTCACCTTACAATGTACTTTGATTAGATCAGCATGTAGTTATATCTGTGAGACTCCTGATTAATGGTGCTAAGGGACATCAGATCTGGCTGATACCCCTTCCAGAGGACAATATATGGAAGCAAAGTTTGGGCCTCTTTTACATGGCCACTTTTATTCTCTGATCCCAGCATGCATTTTGCAGAATAAGATATATGAGTAGGTTCTAGAATTTCACAGAAACTGTATTTTTGCTGAAACCATCCAGATCTTTTGTTGTTGTGGTTCACTTTAGTGCTGTTCATTCCTCATCTCACAGCTTCATTCAGAAGAACCTGAAGTGTTAGGAAATTTTGATAATGGATGAAGTTATAACAACCATTTATTTCCCAAGCCAGTGGCAGTTGAATCTGCTCATGCTTTCATCAGCATTTGATGGGAGCCAAAGCCTGAATTGGCTTTAGTATAGTTATACTAGCTTAGCCATTTTTAATTAGTCATTTTAAGTTCATAGGTCTCTGCTTTCCTCCTGTAAATGCCAAGCCTATTAGCTTAGCCATTTCAATTTATAAGTTAGCCATGTTTATGGGCCTCTGTTTCCTTTTATGACCATTAGCCATTTACCAGAGACTATATGACATATCCTAGGCAGCAAGGAATTGCTTTATCTCCTTGTCAGAACATCTGTGGAAACAAACTGAATTTAAGAGTTTCCATAGCCCTTTCCTATGTGACCCTCTGCCAACCTCTTTTCCTCTTTACTATGTAAACCCTCTGAGAAAAGTAAAAAAATGCAGCTTGAATGGAATACTGTCTTGCTGTGTCATTCTGCATGTCTTTCTCCCCTTTAGGTCTCGGGTCCCTGTTCTTTCATCCCGCTGGTTGGGAAAAGCATTCTGTTCTTTTAGCATGATCCATGAATTCCTGTGAACTAGTGTTGTGCACAGGGTACAAGGAATCACATGCATCTGGGCTGGGTAGTATCATGTGGGTCCTTGAACTCATTCCTCTGATCTCCAGTGTATGAACTGTAAGAGCATCAATTTCTAGGTTCACTCTAGGCATCATGCTTTAGGATTATGATGTATTTCCTCTCTTCATGAGCCTACCAGAATGAGAGGAATGTACCACAGTCCCAGGTGTTTCCTATGAGGACAGAGTGAGATGGTTTACTGATGGTAGCACAAGAATAGCCTCTTAATAACTCAATTGTTAGTTGTGGTGGCATATCCCTTTGGATCTAGTACTTGAGAGGCAGGACAAGGTAGATACATATAAGTTTAAGACCATCCAGAGAATCCAGGACTCTATAATTTATGAATCATGTCAAGCCAGCTCTGAAGAACATGTAATCTGTGACATCATATTTAGGAGACTCTGCTCAGTTTTCTTTCATTTTAACAATGTGAAAAGAATTTACTAAATGTAAACTCTTCTAGTCATTTCCTGCTTTTATCCATAAGAACATTATAAGAGAAACAAAAGACCACAGAAAAAAGTAGAATGTACCCAGTTATGTGAATTTTTATTCAACATTGAAAACCATATGTTATTGGTGATAGTAACAAGAATAAACTAAAAAGACACATAATAGAGACAATTTTTGAGAAAAACTAGGATTTATCAGTGTTCCACAGCCCAAAATCCCACAGGAAATTAGGAACAGAGAAGCTCCAGATTCAGAATTATTTCATGTACCAAAACAATGGAGTTAGCCTCATACTGAATGGTGATTAATGCAGAAAGCTTGTGTTAAATCTTGAACAAGTTAACAAAGTTACCTCTCTTCAAACATTTTCAGCTCTGTACTTTTAGACTGAGCTAATACAGAAAGAAATATAAAGAAAAAGAGTATTTTAGGTATAATTAGGTAGGTAGAGAGAGAGAAGTATTATTTTAAATAACATGATTGTCTATGTAGAAATTATGAGTCAGGGACTGGGTGCTGTCTTCAGAGTAAGTCCCAGCGCACTCTGTAGCAGGCACAGATAAAGTCTGCCTGTGACCATACCCACAGATGCTTCTGAGGGAATTTGCACAGCTACCCACCTAGACCTCCAACTAAGTGAACAGATAACTACAGGGGTCCCTGAAGGACAGACTCAGACCCCGCCCAGAGGTGAGGAGGGGTCACCAGGCCACAAAACATACAGAACAAAGAAAAAATTTTAAGAGCTGCAAAAGAAAAGGGCCAACTCACATATAAAGGCAGACCCATCAGAATAACGCCTGACTATTCAATGGAAACTATGAAAGCTAGAAGGGCTTGGTCGGAAGTTATACAGATGCTAAAACAGCATGGCTGCCAAACTAGAATACTATACCCTGCAAAATTATCAATCACCATAGATAGAGTAAACTAGGTATTTCAGGACAAAGTCAGACTGAAAGAATATCTATCTACCAATCCAGCACTACAGAGAGTATTAGAGGGAAAACTCCAACCTAAGGACTCCAGATACACCCAGGAAATCACAAACAATCAGTAAGTCCACAGAAGAATACCCTAGAGAAAGGAAATACAAACAAGTTGCCACCAAAAATGGCAAGAAATATGAATCAATGGTCACTAATTTCCCTTAATATCAATGGTCTGAACTCTCCTATAAAACGTCACACACTAACAAGATGGATACAACACCAGAAGCCATCCTTCTGTTGCCTACAAGAAACACACCTCAACTGCAAAGACAGACACAGGCTTAGAATAAAGGATTGGGAAAAGATTTTCCAGTAAAATGGTCCTAAGAAACAAGCAGGGGTTGCAATCCTAATATCTAACAAAGTAGACTTTAAGCTAAAAGCAATTAAAAGGGACCAAGAGGGTCACTACTTCAAAGGAAAAATTGGTCAGGAGGAGATTTCAATCTTAAATATTTATGCCCCTAATATAGGGGCACCTACATATGTAAAAGAAACACTGCTAAAGCCCGAATCCCACATCAATTCTTACACCCTAATAGTGGGAGACTTCAATACCCCACTTTCAACCCTGGATAGATCAACCAGACAGAGCCTCAACAGAGAAATAAGGAGTCTAAATGAGGTTATGATGCAAATGGATTTCATAGATATCTACAGAACCTTCCACCCAAAGGCAAAGGAATATACATATTTCTCAGCTCCTCAT